>WNNJ02001995.1:0-14349 GCA_012934845.2 Pomphorhynchus laevis
ATCGTTTAGATAGTGCGGAACTATACCCATGGAAAATAAAACCAAAACGAAAAGATGACGGATCTAGAATTCCTTTAGATCAATGGCTCGTTCATTTTAAAAAAGTATTACATGATGATACCATCGTCGTCCTAAATAACATTCAAAGCTCGACTAGAAATATCCCGATTACGTTGGTAGACTCAGATCCAATTAACTCTTTGATTACTAGCGAAGAAGTTGAATCAGCACTGTTACGCATGTCAAACAAAAAAGCCGCTGGTCCCGATGACGTATGTGTAGAACATCTAAAATCATCTCTCTCACTTCTTAGCAATTATTGGTTACATATGTTTAACTCGTTTCTATGTGGAGATCCGCTACCTCAGAAATGGAGAGAGGGAATGGTGAAGGTTCTTTATAAAGGTAAGGGTAATAGAGATCTTCCTGATTCCTATCGTGGTATATCGCTCCTGAATCATTCATATAAACTCTTGACGCAGATCGTTTGTATACGACTAATTAGATATCGGCAACATTTACTTCCATTTGAGCAATATGGATTTCGACAAGGTAGAAGTACGAGTGATGCTCTGAGAGTTTTACGAGCACGTGTAATAGAAAAGTTTGAAGCGCATAAATCACTCTACACGATCTTTGTGGACTTTGAGAAGGCTTTTGATTCCATAGATCGAAACTTATTATTGAGAAAGGTTGAACATGGCGCTAAAGTATATGGCCGCTTTCTTCAGCTTATAAGCAGCATCCTTCAACCAAGTACACTTAGAATATTTGACGGGATTCTGTTCTCACAATCCTTCTGCGTAAACCGTGGTGTATTGCAAGGAGATCCTCTTAGCCCCCTACTTTTTGCCTTCTTCGTTATGGACCTCCCAAACTGCCTATGTCGAAATTCGAATAGGGTATGGTCAGTGATGTATGCAGATGATCTTGCTATAGTGTCGGATACTATATCCTCTTCTCAAAGAGCCTTAGATGCGTTATATCATTATTGTATATCTAACAAAATGAAGGTTAACATCGAAAAAACCAAAGTCGTCAAGTTTCGTAAGGGTGGTCCACGATGCAAGCATGATCAGCTCACATTTCATGGCGAGCCGCTGGAATTTTCGCGTTCGTATACTTATCTAGGAATGTCCCTCACTTCGCGTTGGAGTTTTGCTGACCACTTGGAACGCAAGGCGACAAAAATAATTACGGCAACGAGTTTGATCCATAATCTGGGGAGTCTCTCTTTCGAGGGTGCAATGAGGTATTTCAGAGTCATGTTGTTGCCCATGATTAGTTATGGTCTTTCCGTTGTGTGGAATGATTTGACTTCCGGTAATTTCATGCAGCTCGACAGATGTCAGGCAAGATTCTTAAAGCGCATAGTGGGAGTTTCACCAAAGACATCATCTACACTAGTTTATACCTTGGCAGCTGTCCCACCTTTATCCGTATATCTGCGCAGTCTTCTTAATATGGTCGAAACTGTTAATTATACTGCAAATCTAGAAATATTTAACAAGAAAATATCGGGGATTGATCCGGAACACTTTTTAACGCCAGTTGTCTGTCAACAACATTGGAAAAATTCACACAATTGTAAGCGGCCATTGGTTTGGCGTTTCTCTACTCATGGGTACCACGATAAGATTTGTCGTATACACATTCCTTTACATTCGCGATCGTCGTGCTGTTCGTGCAAATTTTGTTTGTGCGCTTGCTGGTCCTTGCTTCATATTTTCGAATGTCCATATTTGCAGCATTTGAGTTTGCAAGATATTGATCGTATGAAGTAAAGTGCACGATCTATCTGAGGCCTTTTAAGAGGAAAAGTGCAGAAGCATTAGGGGCATAGTATATGACGAAGAGAAGATGCAATGTAATGGTACAACGTCTAACATCAGCATCCGTTTAAATTGAATGTTTTTGATTTATTGTAACTATATTTTCTTTCTTTTATATTTTGTCGAAGCCGAGAGGCGCGATGGCAATAAATTTTCTCTCCATTATTATTATCAAACAATGAGTTTGAACTTTCTTGGCTGCTTAATAAACTACTTACAATAAAATAACATACAACGAAACAACCGAATTCTAAGACCGGATTATTAAAGTACTTACAATTAAAGCAGCGCTGTCCTAACTGACTACGAAATTCGCCAAGAACAATATTCGAATATTTCCTTTACTCTACATAAGTGATCGATACAACAATCGAAAACTAACTGCCACTTTGCAAATCAAGTTGGTCGTACGAAGTGGACAACTGAAAGTAATAATCTTGGTGGACAACTGAAATCTGGAACTGAAATCAACGATCGAATTTCAACTTTAACGATCGAACATCAACTTTTACTTTATCAAAAAGTTTTACAACGCAATCAACGATTGAACATCAATTTCGATTTGGATTTGCAGATTTCGATTTGGACGTGCAGACTTCAATTTGGACCTGCAGATTTCGATTATATAAAACTTCATTGAATTGATGTCTCTACGTTGTTGCAGTTGCAACGGAGGATCGGCAGTGTGCAGAAGTTGTGTTTGCTCGAAGACGGGTAGGCTCTGTACTAATTGTTCAGCCAAAAGATGTACAAATCGAGCCCCGGTTACAACAAACATGGACGGATTCGATTCTAACTCTAGCACTCACTCTCAGATACCAATTAGTAGTAAATTGCCTAGCTCAACACATTCTGAAGATTCAAGTAGGTTCGTATCATTTGAATTAAAGTGCACGGCTGAAAACTGTGATATCTATACAGTAATAAAAACTCCCTCTCGTCTTACTCGTGACTTCTTTATGCGTGACTTCTATTGTGGATCATGCACCTCTGCACGTTTCAGAACCCACGAAATGGCGATTAATTCTTTAAGAAGTGAGATACTAGAGCTGAAGTCTCAGATTCATCAGTTTAGTTCACAATCTAGCAGTGTCTCTCAAAAACACAAGATCAATGATAATGTAGATTCTCACACTCCCACCTGGGCGAAAGTAGCGAGTAAGAATATTAGTTCAGAAATCACTCGCGCAGTTTTAGCAAGTTCATCCGCAATCAAGAGAGGAGCTTCAAATGTAGAGATATTACGCACGATTGAACGGGAGAATAGACGTTCTTCGACAGTGGTTATAAAAAATCTACCCGTTTCAGATGATGACCGAAAATGTGTTAAGAAAATGATATCCATAATTGGTTGTACGGACAACAACACACCTCTTAAGCTCGTTCGCTTACCAGCCAATCACGATAGATATCCTCCATGGCTGTTGGTAATCTCTAACCCATCGTTCACAAACCTTATTTTATCGAAAGCTCCTTCCCTTCGGCACCATGATGATTATTCTAAAGTTTTTATCAAGCCGGATCTATCCGTAGCAGAACGAGATGCGGAAAAATCTCTTCGCGCCGAGCTTATTAAGCGTAGGATCGATGAGCCACAAAAATCGTTTCGAATTCGACAAAACAGAATTGTTCAAGTTCATATTGTTCCTCATAATCCGATTAGTTCGGAAATCTCCCACGTTGAGCTGCGAGGTGAAGACCCTTCTTCAACCATGGAATCGTCACCTCTCTGTCCATCTACTCCTATATGACTTGAACATGGTGTCGCGGTGAAGACCAACATTGTTGGTCTACACCCGACTAGTTCACGGGCTCTTAACCAGAGTTCTGATTCCGCCTCAATTGTGAAGGTTTTGGTTTTTAATGCAGAAGGTCTTGATAGGCTTTTATCTGAAGGATTTGACTCCTTTTTAAGAGGATATGACATCATAGTATTAACAGAGACATTTTGCTGTAACCCGATATCCATAAAAGGTTTTTACGTATTTGAAAAATTAGCAAAAGCCCCTATTCGAGGTCGTCCCATAGGAGGCATCGTAGTGGGTGTTAAGCCAATCATTTCGACCTGGAATGCAAGCTCCAGTGATTTTAGCGTTATCGTTCATACCCCACATATTTCAATCGTGGGTTGTTATTTCAATCCAACTATTGATGTTTCTGACATTAACATTGATTTAGTAGATATCATAGGCTTTCTACCAGAAAATCACCCTATAATTATAGCAGGTGACTTTAATGCCAATGTAAGTAGTCCATTGTCGGATAAAATAAAGCACATTGTCAATTCGTTAACTCCGTACGGCATTCAGCTTAGCTACCCTAGTGAGGGTTGGTCCTACGAAAGTGATCGGGGAAGAAGTTGTATAGATATTTTGTTTACAAACTGCAAAGTAACATCAGCTCGCCTATGCCTAGAAAGCAAATGGTCTTTACGCAGAAAACATAAGCCAGTCATTTTCAAGCTCATTCTTGATGATGTGATGACGTCATCACTCGTACAGTCGATCTCACAGCGGAGTCGTAGACTAGATCTAAGAAACCCTAGATTATCATCGCTTACAACTAATTTGCTTGGTACTGATGGTTCGAGGTACCTCGAAGTTCGAGATACACTCTTAGAATGTTGCTTTGCATCTACTCAGAAACCGACGTGCTCACCATTCAAAATTCCTCTGTATTTGCGTCAACTTCGTAGTAAACTCATTGCTATGCATAAACTTCCGACATTCAGAGCACGCGAAAGTAAGGAATATAGGGACTTAAAGTTGATCTATCGATCTTCTATTAATTGTTTGAAAGACAAGCATTTTAAGACCGAAGAACAACGTATTTTAAAGGATGCTGAAATATACCCTTGGAAGTTGAAAGTTAGACAACTTGCATTATCATCTAAGATTCCTCTTGATAAGTGGGAAAATCATTTCAGGGCTGTTTTGTACGATCCCTTGAATGAATATGTTTCTTCTTCGTATCCTTTATTACTTTCACAATTCTCCTTTACGGAAATAAATCATGACATTGATCAGATCTTAAATTCTCCATTTACTCTTCAGGAGTTAAGAGCTTGTGTATTTTCTATATCGATAAGAAAGGCGGCTGGCCCTGATGGGTTATGCATAGAGCATATCAAACAGTCTCTACATATATTAGAGCCATTCTGGTTGGGGCTTTACAATTCTATTCTGTTTGGATGTCCTATTCCTAAGTCCTGGAAAGAAGCGACCATAAAAGTTATGTATAAAGGCAAAACAGATCCTTTATCTACGAACTCTTATCGAGGAATAGCCTTAACAAATCATGCCTATAAACTATTGACTTCGCTAGTTCACCGTCGTATTATGCGATCATGTGGTTCACGTATAGCGAATGAACAATATGGATTTCGACCAGGTAGATCTACAGTTGGGGCGATTTCTACTTTAAGAGAAAGGGTAAAACAGCGTTTCGCAGCAAATTCATGCATGTATGCGTTATTTATTGATTTTACAAAGGCGTTTGACTCTGTGAATCGGTCTCTCTTACTAAGCAAGCTTCATTTCGAGTTTCACATACGCGGTCCAATGTTAAAACTACTTGCAGCCATATTGTCGCCTAATGAAATTCGTATTTCGGATGGACTGCAATTGTCACAACACTTGATCCAAAATCGAGGGGTGTTACAAGGGGATCCTTTAAGCCCGCTGCTTTTCACGCTATTCGTTAGTGACCTTCCCTTCTTTGTTTGTCAAAGCGGTAGATCCAGCTGCATAATGTATGCAGATGATTTAGTCATACTTTCTCATGATATTGATTCAGCAACAATGTCATTGAATCGTCTAGATACCTACTGCACACAAAATTTTATAGTGGTAAATCTAGATAAGTCCCGAGCTATAAAATTCAGGAAGGGTGGCCGTCTACGCGGTGATGACTCATTGCAATATCGAAATAGCAATTTTGAATTTTGTTGTGAGTATTCCTACCTTGGTATTGTTTTAAATTCGAAATGGACATTCTCGAAACATATTTCCAACAAGTGTGTCAAGGCAACTGAAAGAATGTATTCCTTCAGAAACATAGGTAATTTGTCCTTCGACGGTGCCCTAAAATTCTTTAAGGTGATGATCCTTCCTATATTGACATATGGTATTCAGGCGATCTGGCTTGATCTTACTACTGCTAATTTCCGCAAATTTGATTCGCTTCAATGGAGGTATATTAAACGTATCACAGGGCTCTCACCCATGACCTCTTCGACATTAGTGTCAGCGTTATCTCAACTCTCATCGTGTGCGTATACCTTTGCAAATTCGTTTAATCTGCCTATAACACCGGCACTCTCGATCCATCTCAGCAATACGCAGATTTCTGTTGCAAAACTTGATCCTGCTATTTATTGCACTCCGGTATTTCTTCAGAATAATTGGAAAATGCCATTTAATGCAAACCGACCGCTTGTTTGGAGAATATCTACTCATGGTTACCATGACAAATTTTGTATGATCAGGTTGCCTTGTCATTCAAGAAATTCTGACTGTTACTGTCGTTTCTGTGGACTTTCATGTTGTGACCTTCTCCATCTGTTTTCATGTTCAGTTCTTTCTACATGGAGTTTGCGCAAAGTAGATTCGATATCGTCATTTCGTAACGTTCCCACAACTTCTGCACACTTTTCGTCCTCGTGATGGATGACGACTAGCTCGATAAGTACAATAATAAGCTGACATTTTTGTATATAAATTGACTGTATTTTCTACCTCCATCGCTTACAAGCGGAAGTGAGGAAAATAAAATTTCTCAGATTATTATATATTATTATTATTATTCGTTCGCCGCGCTCTATATCACGGAACTTTTTCTTGCAAGATTTTCTCTGCGGTGCTTGTTCAGCGAAGCGCCACAATTTATACGAAAACGCTCTTCGTTCCACAGAGGACTCAATTAACGCACTGAAAATGGAAATCAATGAACTTAGGGAAATCGTTAATAAGTTACCTAATCGGACGTCGGATGATAGGAATAGCAAAGGTGGCGAAACATTCTCTCGAACATTTGCGAGTGTTGTTCGACAACAGGTCGCCCGAACTGTTATGGCTACTTGTGACGTATCGCGTAAGTCTCCAGCATCAGCGTTAGATATAATGCAGGTTTGTCACGAGCAGGCAAAAAGATCTGGCAACATTATAATAAGAGGGTTACCTGTTAGTGAAACTGATCACAACATTGTGAGAGACATCCTGGCTGTTACTGGTCATTTAATTCCTCCTGATAAGAAAATACGAGTAAATCGCCTTCCAAGTAAACGAAAGGATATTCCATCATGGGCGGTTGTTTCGCTTGATGAGTTTTCGGTTAGTGAGATACTTTCGCAGTCTTTCCGATTAAAGTATGATGAACGTTTTAAGAATATATTTTTGCACCCTGATAGATCCATCCCCGAACGAGAAGCGTACAGAAAATTGCGTGAACACCTAAAGGAACAAATTAGAGCCGATCCATTCCATAGATACATAATCCGCGAATCAAAGGTTGTGAGACTTGAACATAGGGAACGACCTCCTGTCAAACAGAACGATGAGCTTAACCAAGTATTTACCCAGAGCCAAGATCTCTCCAAAACAACCCCAGACCAAACCATATGACTGCCAATGGATGGGAGTACTCAGGTTTCAGACACAGATAGCGCAGACTCTTGTTCGCTTCTTCTATATAATGTAGAAGGATTTAAATGTTTAATGTCAGAAGAATTTAATAGTTGGGTTCGGCTGTTCGATATTGTAATACTAACTGAAACGTTCTCCACAACATCCATTTCTCTGCCTGGTTTTTATTCCTTCGATATTCCTGCTGTAATGGCAAAACGTGGCCGCCCTAGTGGGGGGCTTTTAGTTGCAATAAAACCCATAATATCACAATGGTCTTATAGTTATTCTGATAACGCGATACTTGTAGATTCTGCCACCCTATCAATAATCGGATGTTATTTCAACCCTAGCCATTCCGCATCGGACATTATTGACGAATTGTCTTCTTTTTTAAGCGAGTCAGTTTGTTCTAAAACTGTTGTAATTGCAGGTGATTTTAATGCACGTTTTGAACTGCCTATCCCCGAGAAACTTCGTCTACTGTGTGTATTTTTTGAGTCAATGAACATTAAACTGCACGTACCATCAGAAAAATGGTCATACGAGGCTCCAAACGGAAAATCTTGTATTGATATAGTTTTCACCAATGTCTCAGTTATACGCATGAAATTAGAATTATCTTACTCATGGACTCTTACACGTAAGCATAAACCCGTAAAGCTCCGTTTCTTAAATTCATATAAACATCCAGAACAACCGAAAACTTCTAAGCACAGTAGGGTATTACAGATTCAAAAGCTGAATGTTTCTCAGATTGAAGTGGCTTTTCAATTTCTCAAAGGACGGAAATATGATGATAGTCTTAGTTGTATCTCGAAGGCGATTCTAAGCGCATGTTCACATAAGAAAGTACGAAACATAATGCCTCATCTTAAGAAAATTATGCATATCCCGACTTGGCTTCGTAGACTTCAATCTCGTCTTATATCTGAAAGCAGAAGACGTCGTTATGAATTGCACGTATCGGATAGTTATACTCAATCGAGACGCTTGTATAACACACACATGCGTGAGTATAAAAGGGCAACATTAATTGCTATGGAAGCTGATCGTTTAGATAGTGCGGAACTGTACCCATGGAAAATAAAACCAAAACGAAAAGATGACGGATCTAGAATTCCTTTAGATCAATGGCTCGTTCATTTTAAAAAAGTATTACATGATGATACCATCGTCGTCCTAAATAACATTCAAAGTTCGACTAGAAATATCCCGATTACGTTGGTAGACTCAGATCCAATTAACTCTTTGATTACTAGCGAAGAAGTTGAATCAGCACTGTTACGCATGGCAAACAAAAAAGCCGCTGGTCCCGATGACGTATGTGTAGAACATCTAAAATCATCTCTCTCACTTCTTAGCAATTATTGGTTACATATGTTTAACTCGTTTCTATGTGGAGATCCGCTACCTCAGAAATGGAGAGAGGGAATGGTGAAGGTTCTTTATAAAGGTAAGGGTAATAGAGATCTTCCTGATTCCTATCGTGGTATATCGCTCCTGAATCATTCATATAAACTCTTGACGCAGATCGTTTGTATACGACTAATTAGATATCGGCAACATTTACTTCCATTTGAGCAATATGGATTTCGACAAGGTAGAAGTACGAGTGATGCTCTGAGAGTTTTACGAGCACGTGTAATAGAAAAGTTTGAAGCGCATAAATCACTCTACACGATCTTTGTGGACTTTGAGAAGGCTTTTGATTCCATAGATCGAAACTTATTATTGAGAAAGGTTGAACATGGCGCTAAAGTATATGGCCGCTTTCTTCAGCTTATAAGCAGCATCCTTCAACCAAGTACACTTAGAATATTTGACGGGATTCTGTTCTCACAATCCTTCTGCGTAAACCGTGGTGTATTGCAAGGAGATCCTCTTAGCCCCCTACTTTTTGCCTTCTTCGTTATGGACCTCCCAAACTGCCTATGTCGAAATTCGAATAGGGTATGGTCAGTGATGTATGCAGATGATCTTGCTATAGTGTCGGATACTATATCCTCTTCTCAAAGAGCCTTAGATGCGTTATATCATTATTGTATATCTAACAAAATGAAGGTTAACATCGAAAAAACCAAAGTCGTCAAGTTTCGTAAGGGTGGTCCACGATGCAAGCATGATCAGCTCACATTTCATGGCGAGCCGCTGGAATTTTCGCGTTCGTATACTTATCTAGGAATGTCCCTCACTTCGCGTTGGAGTTTTGCTGACCACTTGGAACGCAAGGCGACAAAAATAATTACGGCAACGAGTTTGATCCATAATCTGGGGAGTCTCTCTTTCGAGGGTGCAATGAGGTATTTCAGAGTCATGTTGTTGCCCATGATTAGTTATGGTCTTTCCGTTGTGTGGAATGATTTGACTTCCGGTAATTTCATGCAGCTCGACAGATGTCAGGCAAGATTCTTAAAGCGCATAGTGGGAGTTTCACCAAAGACATCATCTACACTAGTTTATACCTTGGCAGCTGTCCCACCTTTATCCGTATATCTGCGCAGTCTTCTTAATATGGTCGAAACTGTTAATTATACTGCAAATCTAGAAATATTTAACAAGAAAATATCGGGGATTGATCCGGAACACTTTTTAACGCCAGTTGTCTGTCAACAACATTGGAAAAATTCACACAATTGTAAGCGGCCATTGGTTTGGCGTTTCTCTACTCATGGGTACCACGATAAGATTTGTCGTATACACATTCCTTTACATTCGCGATCGTCGTGCTGTTCGTGCAAATTTTGTTTGTGCGCTTGCTGGTCCTTGCTTCATATTTTCGAATGTCCATATTTGCAGCATTTGAGTTTGCAAGATATTGATCGTATGAAGTAAAGTGCACGATCTATCTGAGGCCTTTTAAGAGGAAAAGTGCAGAAGCATTAGGGGCATAGTATATGACGAAGAGAAGATGCAATGTAATGGTACAACGTCTAACATCAGCATCCGTTTAAATTGAATGTTTTTGATTTATTGTAACTATATTATTATTATTATTATCGTCGTTATGAATATTATTACGTCGTTATGAATTGCACGTATCGGATAGTTATACTCAATCGAGACGCTTGTATAACACACACATGCGTGAGTATAAAAGGGCAACATTAATTGCTATGGAAGCTGATCGTTTAGATAGTGCGGAACTATACCCATGGAAAATAAAACCAAAACGAAAAGATGACGGATCTAGAATTCCTTTAGATCAATGGCTCGTTCATTTTAAAAAAGTATTACATGATGATACCATCGTCGTCCTAAATAACATTCAAAGCTCGACTAGAAATATCCCGATTACGTTGGTAGACTCAGATCCAATTAACTCTTTGATTACTAGCGAAGAAGTTGAATCAGCACTGTTACGCATGTCAAACAAAAAAGCCGCTGGTCCCGATGACGTATGTGTAGAACATCTAAAATCATCTCTCTCACTTCTTAGCAATTATTGGTTACATATGTTTAACTCGTTTCTATGTGGAGATCCGCTACCTCAGAAATGGAGAGAGGGAATGGTGAAGGTTCTTTATAAAGGTAAGGGTAATAGAGATCTTCCTGATTCCTATCGTGGTATATCGCTCCTGAATCATTCATATAAACTCTTGACGCAGATCGTTTGTATACGACTAATTAGATATCGGCAACATTTACTTCCATTTGAGCAATATGGATTTCGACAAGGTAGAAGTACGAGTGATGCTCTGAGAGTTTTACGAGCACGTGTAATAGAAAAGTTTGAAGCGCATAAATCACTCTACACGATCTTTGTGGACTTTGAGAAGGCTTTTGATTCCATAGATCGAAACTTATTATTGAGAAAGGTTGAACATGGCGCTAAAGTATATGGCCGCTTTCTTCAGCTTATAAGCAGCATCCTTCAACCAAGTACACTTAGAATATTTGACGGGATTCTGTTCTCACAATCCTTCTGCGTAAACCGTGGTGTATTGCAAGGAGATCCTCTTAGCCCCCTACTTTTTGCCTTCTTCGTTATGGACCTCCCAAACTGCCTATGTCGAAATTCGAATAGGGTATGGTCAGTGATGTATGCAGATGATCTTGCTATAGTGTCGGATACTATATCCTCTTCTCAAAGAGCCTTAGATGCGTTATATCATTATTGTATATCTAACAAAATGAAGGTTAACATCGAAAAAACCAAAGTCGTCAAGTTTCGTAAGGGTGGTCCACGATGCAAGCATGATCAGCTCACATTTCATGGCGAGCCGCTGGAATTTTCGCGTTCGTATACTTATCTAGGAATGTCCCTCACTTCGCGTTGGAGTTTTGCTGACCACTTGGAACGCAAGGCGACAAAAATAATTACGGCAACGAGTTTGATCCATAATCTGGGGAGTCTCTCTTTCGAGGGTGCAATGAGGTATTTCAGAGTCATGTTGTTGCCCATGATTAGTTATGGTCTTTCCGTTGTGTGGAATGATTTGACTTCCGGTA
The DNA here is from genome assembly GCA_012934845.2 of Pomphorhynchus laevis. NCBI lineage: Eukaryota > Metazoa > Acanthocephala > Palaeacanthocephala > Echinorhynchida > Pomphorhynchidae > Pomphorhynchus > Pomphorhynchus laevis. The sequence goes on from WNNJ02001995.1 coordinate 11,906, forward strand.
ATTTCATGCAGCTCGACAGATGTCAGGCAAGATTCTTAAAGCGCATAGTGGGAGTTTCACCAAAGACATCATCTACACTAGTTTATACCTTGGCAGCTGTCCCACCTTTATCCGTATATCTGCGCAGTCTTCTTAATATGGTCGAAACTGTTAATTATACTGCAAATCTAGAAATATTTAACAAGAAAATATCGGGGATTGATCCGGAACACTTTTTAACGCCAGTTGTCTGTCAACAACATTGGAAAAATTCACACAATTGTAAGCGGCCATTGGTTTGGCGTTTCTCTACTCATGGGTACCACGATAAGATTTGTCGTATACACATTCCTTTACATTCGCGATCGTCGTGCTGTTCGTGCAAATTTTGTTTGTGCGCTTGCTGGTCCTTGCTTCATATTTTCGAATGTCCATATTTGCAGCATTTGAGTTTGCAAGATATTGATCGTATGAAGTAAAGTGCACGATCTATCTGAGGCCTTTTAAGAGGAAAAGTGCAGAAGCATTAGGGGCATAGTATATGACGAAGAGAAGATGCAATGTAATGGTACAACGTCTAACATCAGCATCCGTTTAAATTGAATGTTTTTGATTTATTGTAACTATATTTTCTTTCTTTTATATTTTGTCGAAGCCGAGAGGCGCGATGGCAATAAATTTTCTCTCCATTATTATTATTATTATAATATTGATCGAATATGTCCGTCGCTTTCTATAGTCATGCATAATTTTTACGGTCGGAGGCGAATTCGTTAAATCACAAGAAGGATTTACACAAGGTGACGTCCTAGCCATGCCCGCATTTGCGATCGCCACACTGCCAATAATACATCACATTTCCACAAAGTTCCCTCAAGTTCGGCAACTTTGGTACGCCGATGACGGCAACTTGATTGGTTCTCCTATCCAAATCAGAGCTGCATACGATCTACTGTGTAAAATTGGCCCAGCGTTTGGATTTCACGTAAATCCCCAGAAATGTTCAATATTTACGCCAACAATGGAAGAAGCTAACACATGCCAACAATTTAACGGAACAAATGTAGAAGTCCGAACGGACGGAATTGTGATACTAGGCGCACCCATTGGAGTAGACAAATACGTATACGAGGTCGTAGAATCAAAAGTAGACAAGTTTTGCAACTTGGTCGAACGATTAGCCGATGTGGGAATTTTAGATCTGCAGATAGCATATGCCTGTTTCACTAAAGCGTTACAGCACAAGTGGTTTCACACGCAAAGAACAACTCAATGCTCATCAGATTGGTTTGCCCCGTTGCGGGAATCCATCAGATCCTCCTCGGACAACATATTCGGCCTCGATGATTCGGATGGATCGCTATGGCCTCTCATCTCTTTACCCCTACATTGTGGTGGCCTCGGCATCATCGATCCATATATGAGTGCTGGCGTTGAATGTGAAAATTCTGGACATCTATGTGAACCTTATTTAAATGGATTACAAGGAATGGAACTTAAACTAGAGCAAGATTTCCGAGCCAACGAAGTTCACAGGCGGAAGAAAACACAATACAAGGCCTCTTTGCTAGCCCAACTTCCTACATATGATATCATAAAGAGACGGATTATTCAACACACAATGATAAAAGGCGCATCTTCCTGGCTTTCTGCGTTCCCCACAAGAGAGTCACAAACTCGAATAGACAATACAACATTTCGTGATGCTGTTGCCGCACGGTACAACACTCTAACCAAAGATGCCCCCTCCCTTTGCCCATGTGGTTCGTCGACCTCACTGGCACATTGCCTTTCCTGCCCCAATGGCGGTCATCCGTCGATAAGACACGACGCAACCCGCGATATTCTCGCAAAATCGCTCACCCAAATATGTGACGGCGTTGAAATCGAACCGCTACTCAGATCAGTGGATCCAAGCATTCACTTTGAGAGAAGATCAACGACGACTGATCGTGAAGCACGACTGGATATATCTTGCCGTGGTTTCTATGGTGGACGCTCGGAGCGAGCTTTCTTCGACATTTGCGTTTTTAACGTGTTCGCTCCGTCAAATCTTACCAGGGAAACCACACCAAGCTTCGAGTATCACGAACAACGGAAATGCTCGAAATACCAAGAACGGGTGGATATTATAGAACGCGCAAATTTCGCCCCTATTGTATATTCAAGTTTAGGAGGTGAGAGCAAATCGGCATCTACAATGATAAAAAGATTATCCAGAAAACTGGCCGTCAAGAAGGAATCTATCTACGCACAAGAATTGACTCGGATACGGGAGAAGATAAGCCTGCAACATGCAAGATGCATTTCAATGTGCATTCGCGGTCCCAGATCAGCAAGAAACCGACCTGCGAACTATCACACTGTAGAGTGGTGATATAATTGTAATATAATTGTATTGATGATATTATTATTGTAGAGATAATGTCGTTGGAAATAAATAAACATTTTGTTGTAAAAAAAAA
>WNNJ02001996.1:0-38445 GCA_012934845.2 Pomphorhynchus laevis
ATCATTAACTAATTTATCAAAAGATGGAATACCGTTTTGAATTGATTCCGAATATGTTATACTTTCTAAAAGATAGAACAGACACGACTTTATACAACAATTATAGAATGCACCACTATATTAGTATAATAATTTCAGAAATCAAAAATCAAACATTTATAAATACAAAGTATTGTATCTTTGATTAATATATTAGCCAACATTTCAATCATTGATGCAATTGTAGCGTAACTAGTTTTGAATGACTAACTCTAAAATGATTAACAATCAATTTTGATTCAAAATGATTAACAATCAATTTTGATTCAAAATGATTGTGAATCAAAGGACATCTCATTAAAGTTTATCAATTATTAGAATTATTTTTCTGTAACGTAGCGTCATTTATATTTATTATTTATGTATTACAGAATTCGAGACCAATTCATCGAGGATTATCTCGACATGAAAGAATTAGTAATCTCAAAGAATCAAATGCTGTCGAGCAACAGTCATTTAAACCAAGCAACAGATTAGATGTTACCATCGCAGCTGTAGATGAATCTTTGCCTAAAGTGCCTAAAAAGTAGGTTATTTCTGAATGATAATTGCGTGAAAGTATTTCTAAATTGTTCTGATTTAATATACCTCTGCAGGTTAGAAGATACTAGTCAGGAGGACAACTCCAGAAACATTACAACAGGAACGGTAGTTCTGGCAAAATGCAATGCGGGATTTTTTCCTGCTCTAATCATCGAGAAACCAAATTCCGAAAATATTACTGTTAGGAACTTTATTAACGATTCAACGTTAGTTACTTTTTCTAAATTAAAAACTAAACGTTATCTTGTTTAACTGCTCATGTTATATTTCGATCCGAATAGTCGATTGCACTAACCTATTTTATTTTGCATAAATAATATCTAAATACTTGTAATATTCTCAATTGAATTTACAAAATTATATCTAGTTAAACGTTCGAGTAATACGATTCATATAAACTATTCTTTTAATATTTATCGGTAAATAAACTATAAGATGATTTTAAAAATAATAATAACGTAAAGTATTCATGTGTTGCTGTCTTTGCTATAGCCGGTGCAGCGGAAGGTTTGCAACTCTAGTCAATTAATAGATTATACTAAACCAAATGGGTATAGATGAGATATCTTGGTTATAAATTTGGAAACTTTTTATTATCACGGAATAAGGATATAATAAGATAGCGAACACCTTCTTATCTAAAGCGCTGTATTTTTTAGATCATCGTATATTATGATCTAATCAGAAGTCATATCACTAACGGATGTGCTTTACCAAAGTAGGGATGTGGCAATTTTATATTCATTAACTTTTACATTATAACTTCTGGCAATAATATGCCAATTAGTTATATTTCTAAAATTGAATAAATACCCTCATTGTACATATTTTGTCAATTTAGCTAATGTTTTTATACAAGTAGAAGAATACGCCTCATAAATCAGTGACAAAATGAAAAAATGTTTTGTATTCAGGTAATAGTTGTGTTAATCCGATCCTATTCGAGTGAAAATAACAAGTTGTTAATAGATATAATATTCCATGCCTTATTTAGTAGAAAGATGTTATATAACAGAACTGTATTAAAAAGTATATATTTTATGTTTTACTTTATCTTTATAGTCTACATTCACTAAGCTAAGAGCGAAAGTATTGGTGAAGTATAAACTGGCCTTACTCATTTCAAATTACTTTTTAAACTTAGCATAAAACTATTAGGTTTCTGTAAACGTTTATGTTGGTCGCTAGATTAAATATTTGTTTTCATTCATAAAATACATTAAGATATTTACAACGGACAAATGTTTAGAATAACCGTCAAAGTAAATGATATTAGCATACTTGATGAATCAAAAATTTATCAAATGAAGATGCTGTTACCCGGCCTTGGTAGGTTACTAGTTTTCCTGCTTTGAATGCTAACCTTATAATGTTTCCAGATATGTCAAAAGTCGAAGAATATATGCGAAATCCGCACTATTACTCAAACTGGACGCCACCTTGTGATACAGAAATTAATATTCTGGTATATACATTACACATTAACTTGCTTCTCTTAATATTTATTATGGATTATTAATTTTATTGTACGTAAAACTTATATTTTTCAAAGATTTGTTCAATGTTATTATTCACAGATTTGTTCCAGTCGATTTCTTTCATTATTTTATAACATGAGAATATCACGCTTACGCGATAATTTTAAATACAATCGCCTTGTTAGTAAATGACATTAGTATTAGTAAATCGTCGCATCATACACGAAAGTGTTTAAATCATACTATTTTAGAATATTATTTAGTTTGCATATTTGTAAACTTTTCCTTTGTTAGGATATTTTTTATATGTGATACTGTATCTGATATTTTTAATACGGTTTGGCGACTGTTATTTTCCTGAACTATTCTAAAAATAATTAATTATTCTAAAAATAAACACCGGAATTATTTTCTTTCGTTAAATTTAGTCTTCTGAAGACGAGTGTCTGCAAGAAAAAGATTACTTCCTAACCAATCTTCTAAACTTTCTTGAGGCCTCAGGTACACATATCAACAGATAATAAATTTGGTGTATTCCACTGAGCTTTTTTAAGATATAACTTTTGTTAGAAGTCCACTTGTTAACGGAGTTTCTTGCGATTTATGTGTTTTATACCGACTTGTTAACAAGTATGGGGGTTGGTCAAAGGTTTGTTTTAAATACAAAGACTGTTGCATCATTTATTATTTGACTCTTTTAATTCTTTAAGGTTTGCAAAAAACATTTATGGGGTGATATACACCGAGCTATGTGTTTACCAACATCCGGCGATGAAGAGTGTGGGATCGAACTTGAGAAAATTTATCATAAGTATGTATTTGTGGGATTATACATTTTCAAAAGATGCTTTATATATCGTATAGATATCTTCGTGCATTCTACGACATGAATAGAAAGCTTGGAAGTCCAACTGTTGCTTCTCATAAAGGTGTAAAAAGAAGTGTACCGGCAGTAACGCGAGTTAGTCAAAGATTGTTTAAGCCGTCTTCATCTGATCTTAGAGTAAATATGTGTATACTTATACTATATATTTTTTATTAAATAGTGTTCTTACGACTTATGATTTTGCAATTGGCTGCTTGATTTTTAATTTATTACGACTGATGATTTTTAATTCATCAAATTATTGAATTTGATCTTATATTTAATTCAGTTTTTTCTTATTTCATATTATATAATATAACATAAAACAAATATGAAACGATGAATGTAGATACCAGTATAGCATCCTTAACGTGGTCAATTTCTTGATCCAAGATTTATTACTAAAATCTTGTATTGCATTGCTGTATATGTTAACAACAATATCAAGATTTTTGTGTCTTCGAGGAAGACAGTTTTAAATAGATACAAATGGATATGTTATATTCAAATAGATATACAAATAGATATTTGGACAAAATGGAAGAAACAAGATTGATATTACGACAATGTTATTAATTGATATTTCTTAAACAATAATTTTCCTTGCTTTTAAGGTATCAGTAAATCAAAAATCGCCACTGCCAATTTTACAGCACAAAACCCGTCGAAACGCAAGTCGGTCCCACTCTCCTACTAACGTAAGTGTATTATTAAACAGTTATAAAATCTGCGTATACCTGTTTAATCTATAACATATCTATTTAATCGTGATTATTTTATTCCATATGTTTATTATCAAACGTACTTCGTTTTAGAAACAAGCGCGTATATTCAATATAACTCCCGACAATAATTTACAGTGCAGGTATGCTATACAATTAGATTGCATCTTTATAAGACATTTTAAAAATTGTTCATTAACAACGAATTGCTACTAAAATATTACTATTAGAACTACTGTAGGCTAGGTAGTTGGCAAGTTGTCCAACATTACACATAGAAAATCAACAAAGTGCATGTCAAACTGACCAGGTCATATTTTTTTATTTATCTCATGAGAGTGTAATGTGGCTATTGCATTTCAAAGTTGTTTGGATAGCATGTCATAATTCTGTTAAGAAAGCTTTAATGATTGCACTCTTGTATGATTATGAAGTTTTGTGTTTAATTTTGATAGCCGACACAAATGCAGTTATCGTTATTTCACTTTAAATGCTAGTAATATTTGTAACCATTTATAGTTCAAATAAAAGGCCACATATGTTTATTTTCTAAATGCTTTTCTATTATTAATTCGATATTTCAACGCGGCTCTACAAATTATGTTTTATCAATTTCATTTTGTGACTTACAAGACTCTTAATTTTGAATTTGATCCTCCTACAATTTATTGTACCAGCTTATGTTAGTTTTTAAAATCATTTTAGCTTCACGGAATATGTATTAATTTATCTGACGTTTCGGGTGATCTTAGTGACACATTTTATGAAAAAATGATAGAAACTTTGAAACTTTGTAGACATAAGTACGTATAACTCAGGAAGAATTCAAAGTCATTTACAACTCATTCAATCCTTCGGTATTTTTAAATTGAAATAGACTTATTGCCTTGCATCCTTCCCTATTGTTGAGGTTTGTCGATTCCATTATCATTCGACAGAAATTATTATCTTTAGTTTCAAGCATACTCTGGTATTATCAAAATCCACTTCATCGTTATTGATAAGAACATGATTTAAAATGACCGATGAACATCCTTCTATCTGAACGAGGCCCCTTAATTCTTGTTTTTAATGGAAGTTTAGTCTGTCTTACGTATGAAAAATTGCAATTTTCGCGTTCTATTCGCTCTACTACGCCTGTTGTGATGTTCTTTTCGCGTCTGCACTTAAACATCTACGTCAAATTACGTTTGAATAAATAATATATTCTGGTTTTATCATTAATATTTTTATTAAATTGTTTTCTAAACGTTTTAGACTCGCATCATCCGCAAATGTTGAACGTATTTAGGATATCAGCTTCTTTGTCACATCCACACTTGAATCCTACTTTTTATAATTAACCGTTTCGGATTTTATCTAATCTTGACGATTTGCCTATTTTGGAATTCCCGATCTATTAATACAGCTGTAACTATTTCTCTCTGGTCTACAAACAAATCTCTCAGAGCATATTTGAACGTTTTTAATATGTTCACTGTAGATACATATATATTATATTTGGCAGGGGAATGCATCGACCATACAGGTGGACTCTTATTGATGTATTACTTTCGATACATCTCTGTAGCAAATAATAAAAAAAACGACAAAGTTGCTTTTACATTATAAACTGATTTTTTATTGAATTTTAGTAAATCAATAGCTACAAAATTTACAATTAATCAAATTGACGTGGACTCTTTTGTGAAAGTTATATGGAGCACTTTGGATTCGGAGCGTAATGTGTATATTGCCAAAGTGATCGACAAGATTTTAAAAAAGTCATTAGTGTATGTTCATTACGTTGGATGGAATTCAAGGTAATACTACGATATGGTTTGTCTATGTGTGCTAAGATTTGAGACTAAAACCTATTACCGTGTATATTTCAATTATTAGTATTGTTTTACAGTTAATTAAGCTAACTTAACCTATGTATTTTATACTATGTATAAATTAAAAATAAAGATAAATAATTCTAAATAACTTATTCTAAATTAGTTATTTAGAATTAGCTATTTAGAATTAGTTAGACGGAACTTGCCCGTCTAAGTAATGTTTCATCAGCTGCCGCTGGAGCGTTCCTGCAAGCGTTTTCATTAACGGCTGTATATACACTATTGCCAGACGAAATGTTACGTATGGCAATCGCGTTACATCTCGGCCCCACAGTCTGCCAGATACACTCGGGCATATGTAATGCAACAGTAGAGAGGCGGGACACACATGGTTTGAACTGCCTCCGATCAGCTTGCCGTTTTGCTCTACATAGTATGGACAACAATATCATCGCAGGCGCACTCAAGAAATTCCACATTCCTAGCCGTCTCGAACCGCTTGGTCTAACAAAATCTGACGGCAAACCCCCGGACGGCGTGACAATGATTTTATGGCAGAGAGGCAAACCACTGTGTAGGGACTTCACCTGCGTCGATCCCTTATATGCCGGTCATTTAGCCTCAGTAATAGTGGGATATGGCGTTGTAGCAAACCAGGCCGAAAACAGTAAAAGACAAAAATATATTTCCATAGAATCCAATGGATATAATTTCTGCCCAATCGCTATTGAGGCGTTGGGGGCGATGGGCTAGAAAGCATCAGCGTTCTTCCCAATGCTTGGAAAATTACTGCGCCGTCACTGCGGAGGCCCTCAAGCCAGTTCGTATTCGACCCAGCGCGTAAACCAGACAATACAGATAGGAATTGCTCCTTCAGTGCTCCAAACTTTAAGTAGTTCCATGCATTGAGGGAGATAACTATATGAATTTACAAAAGCTTGCTCTAATTTAAAACAGTTATGATTGATTGTTATAAATGTTATTTTCATTTAAAAAAAATCATTACATTCTAAATATCAAATAATAATTTACGATTTTATACAATTAGTATTTTTATAAAACGATATAATTTATTAAAATTTAAAATGACAATTGATATTTATGAATTGATTTATAAATAATATACGATTAATACACAGTTCTACAGTTATGTACAGAAATATTATACACAGTTAATACAGTTATACAAATTATAGTATTTTTTATTAAAATTTAATGGAACAGTACATAACGAGCAATGCAAGCTGCCGCATCGTACTAAATTACATTGCTATTATGTTATGCTTATCATTATAAATACAACTCGATAATTTGCTTTTTATTTCTTTATCTCAACATTATTAACTTTCATAGATTTCTCATTAATACGTTTTTCAAATACGAGCATTAGATACATACGCCAGTCTAGCGGATGTACTGAGGTACAATTACGATTATAGTACATTATATATTTTATTATTTGCATAACGATACAAGATGTAAACCGAATAGCTTGTTGCGCTCTCGTCATCTGCTAATTTTTAAATGCGGTTACTTTTAATCAAGTTTGGTTAAACTATTTTACACATCCTAAGAATATCTACTTGGTGTCTATTTCGTAATTCACAGTCACTTTAAAAATAATAATCTGCAAATCACGGTTTCTTATTTATCGGAATGTGACTTTGCATTTCCTCGCTTTTTTTAAAGTTCTTTATTGATTTTATTGAAGAACATTGATTAATATATAACATAAAGTTTGTTAAGCAGTTCAAACGTTCTAGTAACTTTTTTATTATTATAGACATGATCAATGGGTCAGTTTGGATAAGATTGTTGATATCGATTGTTCACCGCCTGCCCCTGGAACTGGGCAATTTAAACCAAAAATCGTACGTCAACAATCAGGGGAGGCTTCTAGCGTTTCGAATACTGATTTGTTGTCGGCGGCAAAAACTGACGAAACAGGTACTGTTTGTTTGTCTATACTATATTTTTAGTAGATAAAAGCTTCTATTTAGAGTAAATAATGACAATTTTAGTATTTTTAATTTTATGTTGTAATACATCAAAATATAATATAAATAAATTAAATATAATATACATCTTAATATTTTCAATTTCATCTGCAAACATTTACGTACACAAATTGCAATTCCGACGCCAATATTATCTTGTCGATTACAATGAAAAATCAAAATTATCGATATTATTTTCAGACATGTTCGAAACATCAAACAAAGTTTCTGTAATCAATAATAAATCAGGGTTAATTGATACAAAATTAGTTCGCAAGATATTTTAATCGTTTGTGTTTTGATGATGTAGCTGGGTGTTCAGGATAACGTTAGGTGGTAAATTTTACCTCTATGAAATCTCTTCTTCTTGACAACAAAGTATTTTCTGATATTGAATCACTTGCAACAAAGGTAGTGAAATTGCGCATTACTACATACTTCTGATCATTCATCGATCTTGATACTCCCAGTAAATCGTGTTACACGCCATACCATATCTATTCATACATGATAAACGCATGAATGTCATGCACCTTATTAAATGTTGAGTCCATATTGCGATATATTCTCGCTTAAAGCACCAAATTGTTGCGATGAACTACTTTATATAATAGCACAAAATTCGACGAAACCATTGCCCGAAGTATATTTCGATTTCTAACAGTAATCTTTAATCGACGACACCATTGATAAAACTGATACAGCTTACGAAAGAAAAGTGTTTCGACATAAAATAGTGATTGCTTTACATTATAACTAAGAAACATAAAATTTTACTAAAAAAAGGCAAACTTAAATCATGCTTTAAAATATATTGATGAGATTGGGATCTCAGCTCTGAAAAAGAATTTGAATTTAAGAGTAACCACTCCTTAGACTTTCTAAGTTTAAAAGCGTATAAAGTTAGAATTAGAGAAAGCTATGGTAATTGATTATTTTATCAGTATCTTCTATTTTAAGCGGCATTATCGAATGAGCAACAACTACCAAAGCAACACCGAGGTATTTACGGATTTTGAAGGATGGCTGCTGTTTTTATTTGCTAGTAGCAAATCAATTGCTAATAACCTATTGTTGCTTCAGTCACGGAATCATTTTGGTTTATAATTTCATAACAGTTGAGGTTTGCGTTAGTGTTGAAAGTTACTTTCATATTTGGATTTTGGTCTAATTGCCGGAAAAGAAAGAAAACTTATTATTGCGAAGCTGTCGACTTATTACAGTCCTAATCACAACAAAAGGCTGTTGTGACCAGGACTGTAATAAGTTGGAAGCTCAGAAAGAATAAGCTCTCTTTCTTTTTCTCGTGTCAGTAATTAGACCACAAACCAATAATCAATTTAATAATTGTGATATTTAATTCATATTTACAATTAAATCAGATTACTTGGAATTTTGACTATACCAATATGGTCACCGTATTTGTGTCAATTATAACATGTCCTATCAAAATAAATACAAACACTAGACTTAACAGCTCATTTAGATTTTTGCTTTTTAGAAGCATATTCCGCAGCTCAAATTTCTCGACGTACACATTTATCATCATCACACTCTTCTATTGAGTGTATAGGGAACAAAATTGATGTTGTTCAACAACAGCAGTCAAATGCCATTAAAACAGATCAACTACAAATACAAAACGAAAATCAACATGTAGAGACTTACAAGGTAGGATTTTTTTAACTAAATCGTGTTAATGTTTGATAAACGCGTTGCAAAGAATATATATAATATCCAGCGTTTCTTTTGATAAAGAAATCAATATAATGGCAATATTGAATATTTCGCAACACTTAGACAATCTGTTTTATTTTGTGTTTAATTACCTAACAGAAATCACACTGCATGTAACATTTGAAATAATCAATAATTAATAATTATATTTATATTTTTTATCGCTAGTCTTAATAAAAATCAAACACTTTGTTTTTTTTTGTACAACGATTGTAATTTCATTATATTCTTGTGTAATGTCGGTTATAATAAATCATCTTTGAATTTTTGTGAGGTTTATCCAGCACCAATTACTCTGAATGCAATCAAAAAGCGTTTGTCTTTTTTGTTTCGGTAATTGTTTTGAGTTTGAATCACCTTTCAATTAAATTTGAATGAATACTTGTATCTCGTTTATTTTTTGCTTTTCACACTTGAATGCTTGATCGTTCGACAATTAATAATAAATAACATCATAATATGATGACGATTTGCATTTATGCTATTACTATTTTTATCTAGTATGACACTAATTATATTGGCGATGGTTACTTCGATGAACATGATGATTGTGTTCAATTTGATCATGGTTCTGATGAAATAGTTGAATCTATCAGAGAGATACGTATTAATGGCATTCAACCAGGCGATATTAGCAGTTTAGATAGTAGTTCAATTGAGGACAGACTGAAAAACAATATTATTTCATGTGAAGATGAAATTGATGATTTTGTAAATATCAATGATATCGATGGGTTTGACGAGAGTCTAAATTTTCAAGATGTGCAATCTTTCGAAAGCGATCTACCAGAATATTTGAAATTTTCGAGTCCAGAGCTAGTTGATGCTTTAGGTAAGTGCTCAAACCCAGTTGTTTTTGAATAGATGAATGTATAAATGTAAAGTTAAATGTTATGCACTTTTTGTCTTTATATTTAACGAGATTAATATGAAAATATTTTTAATTTATTACAAAATTGTATAATACGTCAGCAATCAAGTTCATGAACTCATATAATGTTTAGAATTGCTTTAAAAATATTGTCAATAATGTAATAATAAGGTACAACAAGTCACTTCACATTTTGCACATTAAATAGTTATTAGTAAAAAACTAAATTAATTAAACTAAGCAGTCAAGTTAAATATTAACTACGTAAACTAAAAGAGCCAAGTAAGCTTAGACAATCCTATGTTATTTAAGCCATTGGATTTTTGTACCATATTACAAAAGACTAAACTAAGTAAACTAAACTTTCAAAGCTAGTTAGTTTAACGTTATAACAGCTTTGCAACTTTGACTAATGCTGAAGAAAGGAATTATTCGCAAGTAATGTAGCCAATGCAAACGAAACAGTTTGGTTCATTTAAATTGTTAAACGTTTCATTCTGCAGAATTTTGTAAGAAATACCTTTTAATAACTTCTCCACTACTATATAAGCAATAGTATACAAGAACTCGTGATCTATAGTATGAAAGTAACATGTGCAGCTTCAATATTTCTATTAGTAAGTATCTTATAAAACCTTGCACATCCCCGCGTCAATAGAATTACGACACAAAAGTAAATTTTCAGATTTAAAGATATGTAGAATTATTTTATCTTCAAACGAAGATTTTCACTTAGTCTTTAATAAAGTGAACGTTTTCATTTAATATCTTATATTACCAAGATATAAGTTAATCGTCAAGAAAAATTTTCTTTATTAAAATATTTATTCATCATTTGTGATTTTTGAATTGTTTAATAATGTTTCTCTCGTCAGACTTTTATTAAGTTAAAAGTATTCATTTTGGGCCGCTAGGTGCCAGTCGATTGAGTATAAAACTGGCACATATTGCCAAATAGCCTCTTCGTGGAAAGGCCCAGGCAACGGATGTTCGACATTCGTTTATCAACAGCTAAATAATTGGGCGGTTTGATCATCTATAGGGTTAGTTCTCTTATAGACTATCCCAGATCCCTCCGATGACTCCAACGGCGGATTAAACAATGGTCGAAAAGGATGAAGAGTGTCACGGATACCTGTTTCCTTACAGTAGCGATGCTGGATCATCAAAAGATATTGGGAACGGGAGATAGCCGCACAAACAAAATCACTCCGATAATTCCAACAGCAGATTGGACAATGGACGAAAAGGCGGAAGAGAGTCTCAAGACCTGCTTCCTTACAGCTGCGATGTTGGATCATCAATGGATGTCGAGATCGGGAAATAGCAAGCAAACCAAGAATATGAAAATGACAAACATCAAATTTACAAAATATAAATCAAATGCGAAAAACAATGATCAACTCAACACTGACCGGAGGAGTTTTCATTGTTGGGTGCCATGTGGCAAGGCACTTGTACGGAGAAAGCGAAAGAGGCATCAACGTCCGAAGCGGACTAGCCTTCATGTAGGAACGTGGAATGTCATCCCGCTGACGGGGAAAGAACCAGAATTAGTTAAAGAGATGGTTCGCTTTGGTCTTGAAATAGTCGGAGTGACTTCTCTTCACTATTATGGAACTGGAACTAAACTTTTGTATCAAGGTTAGACCTTGAACAATTCGAGAGTTACTAACGGAAAGCGACGACATACGTGTTTAGGGATACTTACAAGTCTCCAGTTTTCGATCGTGGTAGAGAGATTTAACCCAGAGAACGAAACGCTGACGTCTCTGAGACTTATAGTCAAAGAGGGAAACTGGATAACTGTTGTGTGTGCGTATGTTCCAAACATTATCCAGAAATACGCAGCCTTGGTGGAAGATCTTCGGGCTCAGCTTGATAGTACTCCTGTTGGAGATTCCCTAGTGCTATTCGGTGACTTCAATGCTCATATTGGTAGCTCAGTAGCACTTGGAAGGGAATGTTGGGAGAAACGGACTATCTGATCTGAATGCTAGTAGTGTTAAATTATTAAACTTTTGTTCTTGTAACAATTTGTGCATAACCAACACCATGTTTGAACATAAGGAGATCCATAGATGCACATGGCATCAGGATTCTCTCTGTCAAAATCAATGATCGATTTTGTAATCGTTTCATCTGATCTGCAACCTTATGTTCTAGATACTCGTGTGAAGAGAGTGTCTGAGCTGTCAATTGATCACTACCGTGTAGTTAGTAAACTTCGATAGCCGGATCGAATGCTCGACAAGTCTGGACAACCCAAACGTTGTGTGAGGGCGTGCTGGCATCGTCTAGCAGATGTTTCTGTCAAAGAACGTTTTTCTGACTACATCATGCAGGACTTCTCGTGGTTGCCAGTAGAGGTGAAAAGCATTGATCAGGAATGGTAGATGTTCAGATCCTCGCTTGCAAAATTAGGTGCTTGTCGCGGAGGAAATACTCGAACTGCTTCGTGGACACCAACAGTTAGGGATTTTGTGCAACAACAGAAACTAACTTATAAGGCAACTTTGTCAAATAAATCAGTGGAAGCTGTAGACAAGTACGAAAGGCAAAGATAGTTTCATCTCGAGCAGTTACCGAAGCGAAGAAGGCGGCTTGAGAAAAGTTTGGATACCACTTATAACTTGATTGTAGGTCAGCTTCGAAGAAGTTTTGGCGAACGATCAGGAACCTTCGTGTTTAAAGCAGAAATCTCCTCAACCTGTCTATGCTAATAGAAAATGACTGACATTAAAGAAATTCTTGGTTTTTAAAAAGATCATTCCTGGAGTCTCCTTAATCCGATGGATACGCCTTCTCTAGTGGAAGTAGATCCTTCAGAACTTATAGGAGAGCTCATCTCTTTGGAAGAGGTCATTGCTGTTGTTAAAAAACTTCGTAATTGCAAGTCTTCTGGATAGACGAAATTTGATCTTAATTTTATAGGCTCTCGGCATTGTTGGCATGAAGTGGCTAACACGAATCTTTAATGTTGCGTTGAAGTCGGCAATGCTCCTAGTGAGTGGCGAACCAAGGCATCACTCTTCTTAGCCAAGCTGGTAAGCTATTTACTAGGATTCTTGAGTTAAGGATACTGCCTATAGTTGAGGGACAATTGCAAAAGGAACAATGCGGCTTTCGTCTAGGTCTTGGAACTACGGAATAGCTCTTTACTCTCTCAACTTTCCTTGAACGGTCTTGGGAGTTCGCCCAACCGGTCTACATGTGTTTTGTAGATTTGGAGAAGGCGTTTGATCGAGTTCCGCGAGAGAGGTTGTGGGAGGTACTAAGAGAGTTTGATGTACCACACTATCTTCGGATAGCTGTGACTTCTCTGTGTAAACAAAGTATGATTTGTGTTCGTGTTTTCGGTAGGCAGTCTGAATTATTTGCACTAGTCGTTGAGTTTCGTCAGGGTTGTCATTTGTCTACACTTTGGTTATTTGTTTACATGGACCAAATTTCGAGACGGGTTGCTCTGACGGATATCGGTATTCAGTTCGGTTCCATCAGGATACCATCGCTGCTGTTTGCAGACGACCTTGTTTTGTTGGCTTCTTGTCTTGAGGACCTACAATGACTGATAGATCGATTCACGATGGAATGCCAATCGGTAGGGATTTTAGTTAGTAGCCCCAAAACTGTATCGATGTGTTCGTCTCGGATGCTGGCGCAAATGTCAATCTGAATTGGGATAAAGGTTCTTTCTGATGTGTGGGATTTCAAGTGGCATAGCGTATTGTTCTCGAAGGACGGCAGGAACATCAAGGAGATTGAGAAGCAGATTTATGCAGCTAACGCAGCAATGCGTTCTTTGTACAGGACTGTCGTGGTGAATAGGGAGTTACGTCTTCGGGCGAAGTTTTCAGTTTACCATACAATATTCGTTAATTTCTTAACCTATGGTCATGAGCTTTATGTTATGACCGAAAGGATAATATATAGGATACAGGCTACCGAAATGTGGTTCCATCGCTATGTGGCCGGTCATAGCCTTAGACATAAGGTTAGAAATTCTGTTATCCGCTATAGACTCGGAGTAAAATCGCTGTTAAGCCACATTAAAGATAGACAGCCGAGGAGGCTGGTACACGTTCAGAGTATGTCTAGGGATCGCCTTTCTCGTAGGGTTTACCAGTCCAGACTCTCTGGAAAGAGACCTCGAGGTAGACCTCGATACCGGTAGAGATATCAAATCTCAAAACTGGGCAAAGACCGCCTTGGGCTATCTGAAAGAGAACTATGGTCTGTCGCTCAGGATCGCGGTCTGGAGTAGTGTGGTTCGTGCACTGCTTCCACCACTTGACATACGGACCACTGGGTGACAGGAAAACTCTTGTATATTATTTGTTTATTCTTGTCAAGAAATTGTTGCTGTCGTAAAAGTATTCACATAGAGTAAAAAGATTGTTTAAAACCCACAAATTCTAAATCACAAATTATTTATATTTACGCTCATTCGCATCCTCTTTGATGATTCTAAACAATAGCAATTTGAAATTTAATATTTGTTTTCAGATCTTCAACAGAGCATATCCGACGAGTCCTCCTGCACTACAGCTGAAATCATTAATTGCTTATCGTCAAATTTTTACGATTATGACTCAACGACTACTAATATATCTCCACGGATGTCGTTTTCGCCTACGCCATCAAATCAAAATAAACGAAATAACGCAGCTATTGATTTGCATCTTGCCTTGATAGCAATTGGCACTGGAAATGACAATGCAAACATACTATTACGACATGAATTGTTAAATACTCCTGTCATTAATATTGAAGATAGAAGTGGTGCTGGCAGTAATCTTGCCGGTAGATCATTCAATGTGTCAGGAGATTTTAATGCAGCAGAAAATATTGGATTTTTACACGAAGTAGAAGAGGAGAACCAATCAATCAATTCCGAACTCACTAGTAGTGATAATGCTCAACCGCGGAAGAATTCATCGAGTTCTCAATCACCGATACATTAGAATCAATTTCATCTGCATTTTAGGTAAGATAAGCTATTAAATCGCTAAACTTGAATAGTGAAACCTTATATTTTAATATATATAATATTGTGAAGAGAATTTAAGTCACTGTATTCAGTTATACTAATCAAGATTAATTAATAGTATTATCTTCGATGTGTATCATTTACCCTAACGCTTAATTTTAGCTAATATATGCAGTAGATTTCGTGTTAATTCAATTCAAATGATTTGTAAACCTTACATCGTAGTTTATTTTCACAAATATTATAACCGCCGGATATTCATTTGCCATCAACAGTGAATTATAATCTTTGGAGTACTTCGGAATCGCTCTGATCTCAATTAAATATAACGTTTTAAGTGTAAACCATAATGTGTTAATCTATTTCTTAGCTACTAATTATCTGCGGTTGATTACTACTGCAGTAAATGTAATTTTAAATTTAAGAAACTGTAGTAATGCGTTCATATCAAAAGTGATAAAGTCTTCGTTCAAATCATGTAAAGTATACATTAAATATCACTAATAGTATTTGCAAATATTTGTGTTTAGCGAGTTTACATCGGAACTAGCGAGCAAACAAGAAATTCCTTTTGTCTACTCGATATGTGTTATCGCATTGTGCTAGAGAACATGTGTTTTAATAAAATCTAAAGGTTATCAAACCGAATGTCAGATCTTCTATGCTATTCTGCAAAATTCCAATTCCTGAAACTTTAGCAACTATCAATACTACAACAGTATCCTGTTTCACCAGAAAATGCTTCATTTTGTTTAATTATTATTCAAATGTACGTCAAATCTCGTTAAGCGTAACAACAGCAATAATTTACTAATGTTTAATTAAATATGTATTCCATAAATGTTCAATATATAATGTGTAAATGATAAAATGCTATTTTTTAAGTTTTGACTGCTCATAATATTATTTTTGAAAGAAAATCTCTATCTATCGACATATATTTGGTTAATAATAAAATGGATTTTGTTGCATTTTATAATATCAAAATTAAAACTCCAGTGCTTAATAATTGATTTTTACAAGGCTTTACTTAAAAATACGCCGTTTTCAGACATTAGTACTAAGAAGAATGGAATAAAAATGAAATCCTCTCTGGTTTTTTAATGTGCTAGAGATCATTGTTAATATTATGATATTAACTTATCCAATTCATCGATAATAGTACAAAAAATAGTAAAATAATATTTAGGTTTATTTCATTTAATTGGAATGAATATTGCTAACTTCAGTATGTGCAAGCCTATATATACCGACGCTACACTGACAAACCATAATATACAATTAATCATCATTTTGCAAATGAACAGGCGGTTACATAATAAATACTAAGAACATCATATCCTATCTTTACTAATAATAAATGTGTTAAAATTGGACTTATATCAAATAGCGAAATTTATAAATCATAAAAAATGATGGTGTAAATAAATATACATTGATGTAAGTTACTTTATATTTGTAATAATCGCGACAAGTTAAGAGCATTATTTCATATTAAAACTTTTGTTTCTTTAGCACATCGTAGCAAGGAAACAAAATTTACATACGAAAAAGCATTCGTTTACTACCAACTACAAAAATTAAGATTGATATGATAATATATTTTAATTTAAATTATTATGTGATAATTTAATTAACAATAATATTAAATGTAGTGAAATATATATCGAAGTTATTTGAGAAATAGTTATAATGATGTAAACATGTTTATGACATTATTTTATTTTTGAATTTTTGCATATTTCACATCAAATTGAGAAAACGAAATAATTTGCACACGCTAAAAACACTTGTTCTTTACTAACTACAAAAACGAATATTAATAAGAATTTTTTATACTGATGATTAGAACTATTAATGTATTCGTCATTCAAGCATGGATTTCAACGCTAATTGAATTTATATGAAGGACTTTTGTTCAAATTCATGTCTGTCATAACTTGACCAATCTAAAAATATTTTCGATTTATTCGATGTTCGATAACTTTAAATTTGATTCTACTATGATATTATCTATATCAGAGGTGACCAACACTTTTCGATGAATCGCCAATTTCCCTTTTAGAGAATATTAAATGAGTCAATTTTTTGTTGCAAGAACTCACACATTTTTCAAATATTTACCCTTTTCAATCAAAAATGTTAAAAAATATAAACTTTGTTTTCGTTAATAAGTAAAGTGTTTAAACTAACTTTTGGAAATAATCGCAAAAAAAAACTGAAAATTTTTATTTACAATTTTTTAAGAAAAATCCCGTCTTTAATAAAAAGATAATGCGCCATCGTGCTTCGTCCAATGCGCCACATGTTACGCATGCGCCATGAGTTTGCCACCTCTGATCTACACTCTCGTCTGGATTGGCGAGTAAGTGTTGAACAATAGCGCCATTGTCACCTATGGCATTGCTAATGTCACTCTTCGATTATTCATGCGTATGTGGAATTTCGTTCCTTTTTTATAAATTTCTTTTATTCTATATTGTGGACCTGTTTCTTTACTTTTAAAATATTTCGTACTTTAATCTGTGCAGTTATAAAGATTTCAATGTAAACACAGCTTATGAATGTAGTGATTTAAGTTTAGAAACAATTATTAAAAGTCACTGTTCAATAATGGATAAAAAGCGTGTCTAGATTGTATCAAATAATAAAACTATCTATACCTATATTATATTAGAATCTAATATTTAATGAAAATCCAACGAAACCAAGGTTCATATGTATTGGTTTTAAATGTACATTAAAACATTTCTCAATTAATATGAATATAATAAATAAAGTCATTAAAACACATTTTAAAAATATTATAAGATAATCGAAATTAATACTAAAATAACAAAATAAATAAATTTTCAAAATATAAATACTTACGATTTCAGTCAGTTTTATACAAATTTAGATTTTGCTGAAATTAAAGAAGCGGTATAAAAATTAATTAAAATTATATTTGGAAATAATTTATGAGAATCAACTAAACTAAGTGCCGACGATGGAAAAGCAATGTAGAAAATTATGACTGCAAAAGTTATATAAGCTCAGCCAAATTCGAAATATACGTCAGTAATAAAGATTTAAATTTTAAATCCTTATTGTAACGCAAAAGTTTAAATGTTGTGTTGTAATAAATAATAATTGCTGTGTAAGTAATTCGACAAACAAATGATTTCGTTAATTATCAATGATAATTGTGACTGCAATATCACTAGTACAGTGTATCCAATACAATGCACATGTGAACACTATGGATAAAATATGCATTTATATAAATATACATTTATCACTGTTTGAAATATTTATAACCGTTCAAATCAAATTTAAACTATTTTAAGTTATATATTATATGTAATGATATATTGATGAAATTTGTGTATTTTATTCTGATAATTTTATTCAATAAGTGAACAAATTTATCTGGGTAGCATTATTTTTAATCAAACTATGATGATAAAAAAGGTATATTTCAAGATATGAACATTAAATCAATTGAAATATGTAACGCCGGTGCTAGTTTGTATCTAGGAGTAGAGGCCGAAAAGGGCATTATTAAAGGGCATTATATAAAATAGCTTAAATTATTAATCATCGAAATATGATAATGTGTTATAAAATATATACATTGATAGAAGTTCCCGTAATAGTTAATAATGAAGTCAAGCTGAAAACATTTTTTATGTACGAACTTGTGCTTCTTTAAAAAATCATAGCGAAACAACATAATTTACAAACGCATTTACAAACTTTTCTTTACTGAAATTAGTTATGTGATTCTACGTATTTTTAAACCATTTATTAATTAAAAAATGGTTAAAAATAAAATATAATTCAAAAAATATAAAAAAATATTTTTTAAATAGTTGATACTGATCTATTATTGATTAATAATTATTGGAGCTGGATCAAATAAAAGAGGAAATTATTTTTTATATTTCGCTAACCTCTGATAGAATTTCAGGAAATTACGTTGAGAAAAATTTCATGAAAATGCTATCAGAAGTTTGCGAAATATCGAAAATAATTTCCTCTTTTCTTTGATCTAGCTGCAATAATTATTTATCAATAATGGATCAGTATCAACTATTTAAAAAAAATATTTTTTTCGTTTGTTGAATTATATTTTATTTTCAATCATTATTTTTAATTTATATATGGTTAAGAATACTTTGAATCACTTAACTGATTTCAGCACATATAGAAAGAGAGCTCGTAAATGAGTATTTATTACGTTTGTAACGAGTAGCAGCATTTCCTTCAACGACGAACATCCCTAGACAGCGAGTATCCCTAGGCAGCGAGTATCCCTAGGCGGCGACGGAATCAGCTCATTAGATACAGTGGCTTAAAAACACCTGGAAAGTAAATCGGACGAACAACATTTAAGGGACTGTCAGGAAGGGAATAAATTGAGCCTTATCCACAAACAGCTCTATACAGAATCGTTTGGCCAAATATGATGTATGCAAGGGCTTATTTCGACAAAATAGCTCTGGTTGGTTTCGCAGGCACTGGCCAGTAGCAAAATGTTGCTGTAGGTCAGGTCATCCGTCGTTGTCATCGCGTCAACATCCTCCCGGCACCGACCGTAATTCACGTCTCATTATTCATGCGAGTATGGGCACACCAGTTAACCCAGATGTATCTTTCTCTGAATCTTCATATAGGGTATTGTCTTCAAGTCGAATTGCGGATTCGAATGCCTGACCATTCGACCTGTTGAAATGCGTTTGGATTTCGCCTACCAACATGCTCAATTGCATTTTATGGAACATGCGCTGTCGTTCCGCCGATGCTTTCGCGTCACTTGTGTTACAGACGGTGAGCTCAAATTCGTATCAGTCTGTGAGCGGTTATTGAGCATTTCCAAGGCTTCGCTTTTGAACCATGCGATCATGTGGTCAAGTCAGCTAGATGTTCGTGCAAAGATGGAAAATTTCATAGATTTGTTTGAGAGCGGAAAATAGCGTGAATGCTTGCTGGACTCAATCTTATAGCATCCCAGAGGAAGCTCCAGATCAAAGTTCAACAACGATTTTGCTAAGAATATTGAGTTAGTCGGGAACGTTGATTACGAAAAGACAATGAGCCGGATCACTTCAAGCAGTGTATGTGTCTATTCCTTTTGATCCGCAAAATCTGACTAAGTTGAATTCGAGGCCAGATGAACTTTCCGCTTCGCCTCCTTTAGGTTTTGCCCCACCATTGTCGGCTGATTCGGACATGGTCATATTTGTAGTGTCGTTTTTTCCACCTGTATCCTTCCCCGGCTGTCTTGGCTTGCGAGCTGAGCATCTCCGCGATATGTTGTCGGTCGATCATGGGGTGTTCTTTCACCGCCTCACGTTACTCGTAAATAGCATGATAGTTGGTAAATTGCTGAACGAACTTTCGCGCTATGTCACCGGCGGCAATCTCTTGGATTTAAAAAAACCGGACGGAGGAATCCCCCCGATTGCGATCAGCGAGACACTTCGACGGTTGTGCGCTAAATGTATTTGCTTTAAACTACGGTCGTTTTTTGCGAAGTCTCTACAAGCCTATCAACTCAGGGATGCTACGCCTTATGGCATAGAGCAGATCATGCATCAGTCTTGTCGCCTTCACACATTTATCTCACTGACGACAATTGTTTGGGTAAAATTTGATATCACAAATGCATTTAACTCCGTGGAGTGTAGAGCCTTCATTAATGCAGCCAAAACAGATTTCCCGGCTATGAGCAGTTTTGTAAATTGGTGCTATGGCAGTTCCTCAAACGTTCGCTTCAGAAATGTGGAACCCCTATTGCTATTGAGAGGGGTGCAACATGGTGACCAACTTGGCTCCTTTTAATCCTGTCTAACGTAGCATCCGATTATCGCGTATATTTCTGCCATTGATGGAATTTGATTCAACAAGCGGTACTTTGACGATGGTATTGTGGCTTGTTCGCATGGGATGTTGTAAAAACTTTGATGAACATTTCGTCAAGCTTCCCTACCATTGGTTTAGAGATTAATTGGAAGAAGTCCGAGTTTATATAAGAGGCGAGCAGAATTTGCATATGCCCCGAGGTCAATTGTCTGATGCGTTCAGTTGATCCATAAGATGCTAACGAATTTCTTCGCTCATTTGACCTCTTGGTCAAGGATTGTTTTTGAAAGATCACTTCCATTCAGCCAGAAGGGGGTGCATGGCTACAAGCGTGCTTACCGCTAAAAAATGGAGTGGTTGTGCTTACGAGTTTGCTTCCAACATGCCCCGGCTGCTTTTATTTCGAGCTTGAATTCCGCTGCTCACAAATTGAACCCCGATCCTCGCTTATTTCCCAGATACATATCGGCAAGGTCAGGCTCTTTTCCTCTTTTGACGAACACCAAGCATTAAAGCAACATTGTCGGTCGAATCTTATTGACGACACCTCGAGACACATGATATTGGTAAATTCCAATTTTTTTAACTCAGCGATACTTCTGGTAGTTGCAGGCACGCATGCTTGTGCGTGGCTGCAGGCAGTTCCAAGCAAAGTAACTCACATGAATTTTGTGCTTAACGACTTTATTGTGATCCTTTATTTCTGGCTGGGACCAACCATCATCGGCGTCGATTATCGGTGCATACTGTGCCTACGTCCGGCTGATAAATTTGGCTTCCGTGCACTTGCCTGTCAGTTTGGTGGATTTCCTGGCATCCGCCATGACGGTCGGAAGGACACAATCTTTCAGCTGTTTCGCCTGGTTTGCGGGTAGTAATTAAGGTTCCTAACCTCGTCCGAGACTTGCGAGAACGCCCAGGTGACATTCTCACCTACGAGGACCCGACACTGGCGGTTGACTTTGCAGTCGTCAACCCTTAAAAGAAGTCCTTTGTGACGATGGCAGCACAAATCCCCGGCTTTGCCGCTAACAAATACGGTGATGTGTTAAAAAGAGGAAGTATCAGCGTAATATGGATGAAGCGGGTTTTTGTTTCTTGGCGACAGTCATTGAGGCTTAAGGAGGTTTAAACGGTCCGGGGTATTGAACCGGGATGATAACAGAGTCTCGCATTTTATACAAAGTTAAATTCAAAAAATAAAAATAACTAATAATACACAGTTTCAATATTTCTGACGAGGCTATATAACGGGAAAACAAAGTCCACAGGTGAATAAAACATTTCAGCAAAACAAATCAAATCAGCAAAAAAATAAAAATAATCAATAATACATAGTTTCAGTATTTCTGACTGAGGTCAAATAACCTGGAAATCAAAGTCCACAGGTCAATGATAACATGTCAATAGACGAATCAATTCTGAGTCTACGTATTTAAAATAGTTATAAAATTAAAAATAATAAAAATAAACACTAATATCTTTATACCATGTATTTATACGATGTATTATTACGATATTATTAAATATTATTAATAATATTAATATTAATAATATTAAATGTATTAAATATTAATACATTTAAATATTAAATGTATTAAATATTATTACGATATATTAATACGATATATTATAAAGATATATTACGACGATAACTATATTTTATATAGTTAAAAAATTAAAAAATAAAAATAACCAATGATATCTATGGTTACGACGTAATTATTTCTTATTTTCAAACAAATTTGATGGATTATTAATTAAAAAAGGGAGAAGTTCGCATCCCAAGGTGTTTACTTTTTAAAATGTAAACTGCTTCACCTGATCAAGTTTAAGAGACCAGGTAATGGCTAATAGCTAGGTCGCGTAGCGCGTGGACTGAAGGTGGTAGATCTTTATAGATCTTGTTCCAGCATGCAACGGCCATAAGCAAGGCAGCCCCCTGTCAGATGCTGCTGAATGGCCCGTTGTAAGTTTAGTTTGAGTAAACTAAATTAGGTGGCGACACCGAAAAAGCAACGTTAAAAATTATGACTTATCAAAATTTACATGTACTCAACCATATTGGAAAAATACGTAGTACCAATGATTTTAATTTTAGATCTTTTAAATGTAACAGAAAAAATTGTATAGTTTGTGTCGTTATAAATAATTGTATTGTAAGTAATACGACAAACAAATGTTTTTAATTTAATATTAATAATAATTGTAACTGCAATACCAGATATGTAGTGTAAAAACATTAATGTTTTTATTAAATAAATATTTAATATTAAATTAAATATTTTAAACCTAGTTTTAATGTTAAAAACTAGGTTTAAGCAATGCTTATATAACATAACATACAACTTATATAACATACATTTTAGAATATCTAATTTAAGAAAATAAGTAAATATTAATTCGAAAGCTACTAGAAATAGAAGATTTTTGGATTAAAACGCTTAATTCCATGTACCCATTAGGATTGAATGACGTGGTACAAGGAATTGGCAGAAGTAGTATAATACATAATAAACAACTATATTATAATAATCCGGTTAAACGCAAACCAAGAAGTCATGGTGATAAAAAGAATATGAAAAATAGAGTTAAAAATATAAAAAAAGATAAGTATATATATGAACAATAAGAAATATTAAAACAACTTTTAAGAGATAATAAGCTAAAAGATCTTTATGTAAATATAAGAAGTATTTCTAAAGATATCATATGTTCAATAAAGCAAAGATTGATTAACGACTATGATAGGCTAAGTTGTATAATAGACAGTTATTGTAATACAAAATACTATAATCATACAATAAATGTAAATAATAACAATAGAAAATATACATTAACCATAAACTTCATTAATAAATGTATAGATAACACAAATATAGCCGGACTTTTAAATAATTCTAAAAGTAAAGAAATAATAGGGTCAGATTTTAGTAAATATATCCTGAAAATTGGCAAATATATAAATAAGAATTTAAATCAATATGTAACGATAATATTAGAAACACGATAGAAACTGAATGCAATTGCAAAAGTCTTAATTTTGCCAAAATAAATGAAGATATATGTACCCATAATCTAGAATTAATTGAAAACAAAGATATAAGGAAAATTCTATCAAAAGGATATAAATATAGATTAAAAAACAACAATGAAAATAAATTTTACAATTCGTTATATAATGACTTAAATGCTAACTTTGGTAAGCTGATTAATAGTAAAAGCTTAAATACATCAAAGATAAACATTTGGAAAACTTATATATTAGATAAAATTAGAGAGAAAATGAAAATAATAGGCAATTATAAATGGAAAGATCAAATTAATAAAGATATGTATATAGAGCATACCAAATTATAGCATAACTATATAATAACAACTATTGATAAATCTGATAACTTTTTCTTCGTATGCAAAAAAGCTTTATTATGATAAACTAATGAAAGAGGTTTATTCTAATGATTTGAATGTAAATTCAACATATGAACGTAGTGAGTTAAGTTAAGAAACAATTATTACAAGTCACTGTTCTATAATGGATAAAAAGGGTATAAAGGTTGAATCAGATAATAAAACTATACCTATATAATATTGGAATCTAAAATTACATAAAAATCCAATAAAACCTAGGTTCATATGTAGTGCGTTTAAATGTACATTAAAACCACTTTCTGTCTATATGAATAAAATACTTAAAGTAATTCAAGCACACTTCAAAGAATATTGTAAGGTAATCGAAATTAATACTGGCATAAAACACTATTTCAGTATTAATTCTACAAAAGAATTTTTAGAACAGGCAAAAGGAATAAATTTTTAAAATATAAATACATACGATTTTAGTACGCTTTATACAAATCTAGATTTAGTAGATATTAAAGAAGCGTTAGTAAAATTAATTAATCCTTTATTCGGAAATAGATATACATATATATATATGTTATTATAACTATAAGGCCTATCTAACAAAAATTAAACCATCAAGTAAATATAAATATATGGATAAAATTAAATTAATAGAATTCCTTAAATATTTTGATAAATCAAAATTATATAAAAGTAGGGACATCTATATTTAGACAAGTAAAAGGTGTTCCAATGGGTGGTAATAGTAGCCCAATTATAGCTGACTTGTTTTTAAGCTTTATAGAATATGAATTTGTTCATAACTGTGTAAAAACTAAATCTAAACAATATAAATATATGAAATATATGTTTCGATACATTGATGATATATGTGTATTTAATTCTAATAATTTTTTATTCAATTAGTGAACAAATTTATCCAGAAAGCCTTATTCTTAACAAAACCAATATTAATGATAAAGAAGGTGTATATCTAGATATGAACATTAAATTAACATTAACTAAAACTACTATTAATTTATATCGTAAAGATGACATATTTAAATTTACAAGAAACATATTTTTGCATGAGCATTCATGCATACCATATAATATAAAATATAATACATTAAATAATGAAATTTTAAGAATTGCAACAATATGTAATGATATTGGCTTTCTTCAAAATCATTTAAATAATTTAATAGATACATATTTTAAACTAGGTTACTATAAAAATAACATCAAGCAGAAAATAGTAAAATATATAAATCAACACAATAATATAAAGAATAAATTTAAAATCATTGGTGGACAATATTTTGGATAATAAATAATATACTTTGTATTATAATAAGATATTATATAACAAAATTTTCTCAGAGGAAGTAAGTAATTAGCATGTATATGTTAATTATATTGTTGGGCTGCTATGTTGAGTTGAGAACAAGGAGCCGAAACCTGATAACATAGCAGTTCCTTCTGATGACCTCTAATCCTTATTTTGATACAACGTCTGTAAATAAGTAAATAAATAATTATAAGAAATAATATATAATTATAAATATTATAAAATTATAAAATATTATAAAATATTATAAAATAATATAAGATTATAATATATAATAATCTATAATTATAAATAATTATATAAATAACTATTTAATTTTTATCTATCAAGTAAAAATTCAAAATTAAAAGTTTCAACAAAAACCTATTTATTAAAAATTGACTAATAAAAAACATACTATGTATCATAGTAAGGATTATAGTTCATTTGTGTGAACTGTAACTTGATGGTTTTATGTTTGATTTATAGGCTTTATGGTTATCATAACACATATATGTATATTTATTTCCGAGCGTAATAATGATAAATTTTTTAGTTCTTCTCTACTATCAGTTGAATCTTAATTTGCATAAAGCGTACTAAAATCGTAATTATTTGTATTTTGAAAATTTATTCCATTTTGTTGTCTAAAGTTCTTTTGTGTAATATATACTAAAATAGTCTTTTACCGGTATTAATTTCGATTACCTCAATATCTTTAAGAGCTAGTTTAAATTGCGTAAGATATTATTTTTTTACAATTTAGAAGGGTCTATTAGTTTACTACATATAAGGAAAGGTTAAAATCCCACGGTTATATTTTTTACTCTGATGCGAACCTTGATTCCGCAGCAATGTATGTGGGCAGCATGACGCGATGCTACGCGAAACTTTACAGGACATCGTCAAGCTGCCTATCGACGATTCTTCATGGATCCAGTCTTCTCTTCCGGTTAAGATAGGTGGACTGAGCATATCAGCAGGCACTACATGTGCATTCCTCACATTTCGTGTGTGGCCCACGCTTACCAGGTTGTAGAGTCTAGTATTTTAAGAACACCAGAAACATTGGACAGATCATATTTATTCGCTCTAGCAAGCTGCCCTTTTGTACTCACCAACTTCTACAGAGGCATGCGCCAGGCTGCTAACAGTGTGTAGCGATTACGCCGGTAATATTCTGAACACCAGTATCGTTAGCTCAAAAAATACTCGACTTTATGACTCAAGCATCACAATTGCCGTCGCAATCAAACTGGGAATTCGTTTGTGTGCTCCGTATCTGTAAATCTGCGGTAATTAAGTCGACACTGTATAGAATAACAGGCTGAACTGTTGCCGATCAAAGTCTCGCATTCTCACAATGCCGACGCGAACAAACTATTATTTGTGTGCTCCGTATCTGTAAATCTGCGGTAATTAAGTCGACACTGTATAGAATAACAGGCTGAACTGTTGCCGATCAAAGTCTCGCATTCTCGCAATGCCGACCCGAAAATATTATATTCTTCGAAAGGTTTATTTGTTTACTACATATAATAGGTTTTATTAGATTTTTATGTAATTTTGGACACAATATGTAATTTTGGACATAATTTTCAACACAAGAATATAAAGAATAAATTTAAGCTCCTTATTGGCAAATTTTTATAAGATAAAAATTAATAAGATACTAGATAGTTTTATCAGAGGAAATACATCATTAGCATGTATTTGTCCCCGCTGCTATGTTGGGTAGAGGAGTTAGGGGCCGAAACCTGATAGCATAGCAGTTCCTCCTGATGACCTCTAATTCTTATTCTGATACAACGTCTGTTATTTATTAGTCAATTCATAAAAATGACGTTTATTTTAAATTTCAATTTTTTTTATTTTAACTTGATTTAAATTATAGAAAATCTAAAAACAATTATTAATTTTATTATTTAATTATTAAATTTTGATTTAGCATTATGTTTTGTTTATTTTATAATTATATTAAATACGTAGACTCAGTTAGCTGATTTGATTTATGAAATTGATACTGAAATAGTGTTTTATACATGTATTAACTTCGATTACTTATAATATTTTTAAGAGGATGTATTAATTGCGTAAAATATTATATTCTTCGAGAGGTTTATTAGTTCACTACATATTATAGGTTTTATTAGATTTTTATGTAATTTTGGCGCTTAATGTTAAATAAGTATAGTTTATTTAAAAATATGTTTCAAAAAAAATTACAGATAATAAATTGTGTCTAAGTCTTGTCTATCGCTCGTATCTTCAACCGTGCCCAGAACGCAACTAGCGTTACCGCGTTAAATGGCAACGCTCACCTCTGCAGCAAGAAATCCGTGGACCGCCGCTCTTCGGTACTGCTGCTATCCTACGACCTATTTCGTGCATTAGGTCTGTATAGTATATTTTTTGATTTATTTTATAAACCTATTTTATCTATTATTGAAAAGAGGCTTGTAATAACTGCTTTGAAACTTAAATTACTTCGTTCATATGTTGTGATTACATTTAAATCCTAACAATTTATCATTTTCAACATTACATTATAATAAAGCTTTATGCATATAAAGACAAAGTTATTAATAGCTTTATCAATAGTTGTTGTTATATATTTTTATCATTTAATTTGGTGGTGTTTATCAGTGTTTTTTAATTGCTTTGCTGTAAAGCCTATCTCTGTTATAGATTATCCACATAATTTTGATTATTTTATATATACCTTTATTTACTACACACTTAAAACATATTTGCTATTAAATTGCTTTATATGAACCGCAACTCTTCAAAGAACTAGAAATAAACTGTTAGAATCGCTTCTAATTTAAAATTTCGATTACATGTTGTCGACTCATTAATGATTTTTGTCGTGTCACTATCTTCGCAAATGTACGTCGCAAATTATATCGCAGTAGACTTGTTAATTGCAATTGTAGAACGAATTTTAAACTTCGCAGAAAAGCGGTCTACACAAAGAGATATTCGCACGGAAACGAAAGTCCTCCCAGTTTTATCAACAAAACTGTAGGACTGCTTTCCACAAACATTCACTTGATTCTATGTACAAAATTCACACAGATAGAGAGCTCGTAAATGAGTATTTATTACGTTTATAACGAGTAGCAGCATTTTCTTCAACGACAAACATCCCTAGGCAGCGAGTACATTTTGTTTTTAATTCTTTTGCATTTTAAATGATTTTAAATGCGTAGTAATTCGTCGTATTTGTATAATTGCTAATATTTGTAGAATTCCTTAATGAACAATTATTATCCTATAACTCGATAGGAGTAATCCGACGTTATTCAAATAAAATAACTTTTCAATCATAAATTTACTTATGTGAGACTAGGAAAGTGATCATAAAGATTTTCTTAAGCAAAATAATACATGGATAAATGTCAATTTAAATAAGAAAAGGAAAATAAAACCATTCATAACAACTTCCTGACTCTTCTGCTGATATCTTCAAACATCATGACCTCAGGTCCAGTGGGATCTGATCCCCACAGCCAATTCAACACGCCGCCCTTCGACTGAACCACCTGGGGTCATTCACCCCCTCCGAAGAGTTTAATCATAGCGGAATATGCTGGGTAAACGCGATATGAACAGCTTGAGAAACCATTGCCTTTGCTCTGGGTGACATTTTCTAGAAAATAAGACTAATCCTGAGATAGCCCAGGTGCCTCAGAGGCGCACCTGGGCTTTCCCTATTAATGACATATGCTGGGCCTGTTTCATGGCCCGCCTGGGGTTTACCGTAACGGTGAACCTCAGGTATTTTACTCGACTAGTGAAGACAGGGATGGGTTGATTAATCAAAATGGAAGAGAGGGCAGAGAGTGCTAATCTCTAAAGCTTTTGATTTGTTGCATGGGCGCCATGAAAGACATACACCTGCGATTTGGCACAGTTTGAAATGATATTGGACTTGGGTAACTGGTTTTTTTAATCTTAAAAAGAAATAGCTGATATCCGAGACTACGTCTTTGCACCTGCGTATAGAAAACAGCGTTGTGGTATCATCAGCGTATACCACTATACGTTGTTCTCGTTTAAATATTTTAAAGAGTTCAATCGAGGCAGCAAGAAATAAGGTAGGAGAGGGGAACCTTGAGGCACACCTGTAATAGGGTACCACTGACGCGCAACAGGGTCGTCTTCATAAAAGAATCGATTTGTATACAGCAGTATCTCCACCCTGTTAACAATTCTGGCAGGCAAACCGAGGGACCTGTGAGAAGAGATAACAAAGGAAATTGAGATGCAGTCAAATGCAGCTGAAAAATCAAGGAAAATAGCCACAGCGAGTTGATGACTATTCTCCTGACAAATCCGATGCACTTCACCAACCACAGAATGGACTAAGCGACCTTTAACGAACCCTTGACAATCAGGTGGGATCAAATTTCGCCTACTTAGATGAACGCGATTTCTACGCGCAAGCGCTTTTTCGTCGATCGAGACGAGGGAATTTTGAATCGAAAAAGGCCGCAGGTCTTTGGGGCAAGAGACTGTATACATTTTTAAGTAAAACATTCTCCTACTAATGTTGATGGGGGATGGTGGTTTGTGATTAAGATAACCGGTCGTGTCTCTTGAAGTGCTGCATTAATCCAACGACCAGTTCTATAGTTGAAGTCACCTAGTACCATGTCATAACCACTGTAAAATATCCTATCCAGGAGAGCACGGTTCTTGTGAATATTCCCTGAACGGATGTAAACATTGCTTTGCCTGAGGCGTTTACCGTTCTTACAGAGTGATACTACTAAAAAAGGGCTGGGCAAGGAATAATTTTAAAAGAAGGGAGGATTTTAAAGAGCATTTAACTAAGGTCAAGAGTCCGTGAGATGAAGAGGAGTAATGGGGTTATGTACGGAGTATAGTGAGAATAAATCCGACTCCGCCTGAGGGATATCAAGAGTGTATTGATATGTCCAGGGAGAATCGGATAGAACCGGCGTCCTTCCTGAAGGAATGTAAAACATCTGCATCTCTAACGGATAAAACTCTAAGGGCTGAAGCTCTTCCCGAATTCTACTGAGGATATTCAGTGAAAAAGGCTCCCGAATACTCTACATGGTGTTAAGTAAGCTGTATAGGATTGCCTCCAACCTAGACAGAGCTAGAGGCAGAAGGGTTCCCCCCTTTACCACTAACGCTATCCAGAGTAGACACTTTCCCAAGGGCATTATCTTCATTGTCCGATGAGGCGATCGTGACCTTGTCCTTAAATAGCTTTCCAATCTTGATAGGGGGTACGGCATGGGCCGAGTCCTCCTCTTTTTGGACTCAGGCACGGCTCGTTGTACTGAAACGGCTGAAGAGGAATATAGTGCCGCCATAATACTGGCCGCTATCCCTTCCATTTCTTATAACTAATTTCTTGTTGGAATCTATAATGTGGAAGATGTCCTTATCGGACATGCCTGAGGCCGCTGTAGAAAAGCTTTTAGAATCTTGCTTGGCCTAAGCTGTACGAGCAAATCTGTCCCTGTATTTCTTAAGAGAGAGCATATATAACGCCAGGTGTCACCAACTCAATTGAACAGAGGGGTTGTGCATAATT
Organism: Pomphorhynchus laevis; assembly: GCA_012934845.2. Classification (NCBI taxonomy): domain Eukaryota; kingdom Metazoa; phylum Acanthocephala; class Palaeacanthocephala; order Echinorhynchida; family Pomphorhynchidae; genus Pomphorhynchus; species Pomphorhynchus laevis. The sequence continues at coordinate 31,160 of WNNJ02001996.1, forward strand.
ACCCCCATCATTAGGCCTTCGCAGGAGTCGTGGCCGCAGTCTCCACAGGTTTTTTTTGCGAGAGCAATTAGATCCCCAGTGCCACCTGATCAGTAGGGGGAGTTAGGTGAGGTCGTCGGCATCGAGTATTGTGAACTTTATATTGTACCTTAGAAAAGGGTTGAAGGCAGACTTAGCAAGAACACCCGCATGGTCCACAGAGGAGGAACAGATCGCTATTTGAAGATTAAAGCCGTGTTTACTAACTTGCCTGAAACTAGATTTTGAAACTTTTTAGAGATTCCATATCTATCCTCTAATGTGAAGGAATATCATTGATCTTCAGGTTTGAGTGCACAAATTAAATTGAAAAATAGCCTACTCCTTTGCGAATACTAGTTGCGAAAAATACTTAATTTATTTCATATAATGTTACAGATTCAAACACAACTCGGTGGTAATTGACTGAGCAGAGAAAAATTAAACAACTTGTCTTTCTTGAGCATGTAATTAATTATAATCAGTTTAATAGCTTGTGGATTAGAAAGATTACCCCCGCTCCCAGTTCATCACCAGAAGTTAAAACACTAACCTTGTTGTCGAGAATGGTAGTGGTAATAAACTTATTAACCGCAAGATCGTCCATATTCAATGAAAAAGTCGTTTGATTTTGTTTCAACGTAGATTTCTTTGAAGTTCCGATGTTCACTGCACATTTTTTGTTGTCTGACTAGATTGCAGCAGTGCTCAATAGTGTGAGCCAAGTGACCCGTACATATTCTGTGTATTTGTTATTTAAATTGTTAGGTCGTTGTTCGGGGTTTGAGGCAACTTATGTAGCATATTTAACGTATATTACTTATATATAATGTGAATTCATAATTAGAAAAAGGGCCCTTGATCCATGAGTAAATTCATTCATATTTAAAATGTCTAAGATTTAAACTTATACTAAACGGGTTTGAGTTTAAACCTAATTAGTTTAAATTTATATAGCACATTGGCTGAGCATTATAGCAAATTAGTATTTAGAATGGTTTTTTAAAGCGTATTCGAAATGGAACAGTAAAAAATAAAACAAAACTTTGAACTTTTGTGACAATGTAGTAGTCGCGGGTAATAAGAATTGTATAACAATTTTCACTTATGATTTTAGAATTCAACGACGTTGATAAAAAGGTTGTTAGGCAGAGACATATTCGATTAAACGACAATATGTATAGTGTTAATAAACAGGAGGTAAGTTTTATCATTATAAAATACATTTATTTAAAATCAATAAAATGTTTACTATTTACAAGCACTTAGAATTGAAATAATCTATTTTTATTAAAACTATACTTAAACAAACAATAACGTAAAAGTAATCACTTTACAACCGTTCGGCTGCTAATAATTGATTATAGATGCTAGCAATTGTGGAGGTGTTATCTAACTTAATACTCAAACTAGTATTTGGTCATTCGCTAATACGAACAAGATACTTGTAACTTACTACTAAAACTAAAATTAGATTAATTAACATGGATCTTCCGTCAAAATGAACATCGTGCAGATAAGGAACGTACAGAATCGTGCTCATAGACGATCAAACAAATCCGAATTTTACCATGATAATAAGTAAGCTACTAAACCAATATCATTAACTAATTTATCAAAAGATGGAATACCGTTTTGAATTGATTCCGAATATGTTATACTTTCTAAAAGATAGAACAGACACGACTTTATACAACAATTATAGAATGCACCACTATATTAGTATAATAATTTCAGAAATCAAAAATCAAACATTTATAAATACAAAGTATTGTATCTTTGATTAATATATTAGCCAACATTTCAATCATTGATGCAATTGTAGGGTAACTAGTTTTGAATGACTAACTCTAAAATGATTAACTGTTCAGAGATAAACCTAAGACAGCACTATAAAAACACCAATAAGTTGGTGAAGTTACGAAACAGTGGAAAACTTACAAATGTCTATAAAGTACGAATGAGCATAATCTAAATCTGTTAACGACATTTTGGATGATAACACATTAGAAATATGGGCTCTATTAGGAAGTTTTTATAAGCAGAAAGCGGTCAATTAATTTAATGATTGACTTAAATGGCTTCCATATAATATAAGTCTCCGTTCTTTGATTAGTTTAACTATTTGTATGCTTTTATTTATAAAACCAGGTACTACACAATTGCTTAAGTCATTTCTGCTGTATAGTGATGTATCTTCAACTTATTCTAGAATAGTTTATACCACTGTTAAATGTTTCAGCTCTAATGTTTTATCAAGTTTAAGTTGCTCAACATTCATAATCGTATCGTTTATATATATCTTTTGTAAAAACAAATTTTTTTTTGATAAATATTGATATTATTAATCAGTATTTTTAAAAAATAAAAGCTGTTTCAGTTTAAAATTTCAAACTTTTAATATTTCAAAATATTACTTCAAATATAATTACAATAATGTTCAATCAAAATGAATAACTTTATGTCCTTGTGGTGAAGGCGTTCGTACGTATTCTTGATGTAGGCGTTTCAGTTTACATTGATTTTTCAAAAATTTTCAATCAGGGTTTGTTATTAACCAATTTGCAAATTTCTGCTTGCTTAAGTAGGTATCTGAATATAAACTTCCTATTATTTAAATTATTGGCGTCTTAAAAGTGAAGACGCGTAGCGTTATTTATATTTATTATTTATGTATTACAGAATTCGAGACCAATTCATCGAGGATTATCTCGACATGAAAGAATTAGTAATCTCAAAGAATCAAATGCTGTCGAGCAACAGTCATTTAAACCAAGTACCAGATTAGATGTTACCATCGCAGCTGTAGATGAATATTTGCCTAAAGTGCCTAAAAAGTAGGTTATTTCTCAATGATGATTGCGTGAAAGTATTTCTAAATTGCCTTAATTTAATGTACCTCTGCAGGTTAGAAGATACTAGTCAGGATGACAACTTCAGAAACTTTACAACAGGAACGGTAGTTCTGGCAAACGACACTACGGCATTATTTCCTGCTTTAATCATCGAGAAACCAAATTCCGAAAATATTACTGTTAGGAACTTTATTAACGATTCAACGTTAGTTACTTTTTCTAAATTAAAAACTAAACGTTATCTTGTTTAACTGCTCATGTTATATTTCGATCCGAATAGTCGATTGCACTAACCTATTTTATTTTGCATAAATAATATCTAAATACTTGTAATATTCTCAATTGAATTTACAAAATTATATCTAGTTAAACGTTTGAGTAATATGATTCATATAAACTATTCTTTTAATATTTATCAGTAAATAAACTATAAGATGATTTTAAAAATAATAATAACGTAAAGTATTCATGTGTTGCTTTCTTTGCTATATCCGGTGCGGCGGAAGTTTTGCAACCCTCGTCAATTAATAGATTATACTAAACCAAATGGGTATAGATGAGATATCTTGGTTATAAATTTGGAAACTTTTTATTATCACGGAATAAGGATATAATAAGATAGCGAACACCTTCTTATCTAAAGCGCTGTTTTTTTTGGATCATCGTATATTATGATCTAATCAGAAGTCATATCACTAACGGATGTGCTTTACCGAAGTAGGGATGTGGCAATTTTATATTCATTTACTTTTACATTATAACTTCTGGCAATAATATGCCAATTAGTTATATTTCTGAAATTGAATAAATACACTCATTGTACATATTGTGTCAATTTAGCTAATGTTTTTATACAAGTAGAAGAATACGCTTCATAAATCAGTGACAAAATGAAAAAATGCTTTGTATTCAGGTGATAGTTGTGTGAATCCGATCCTATTCGGGTCAAAATAACAAGCTTGTTAATATATATAATATTCCATGCCTTATTTAGTAGAAAGATTTTATATAACAGAAGTGTATGAAAATGCATATATTTTATGTTTTACTCTATCTTTATGGTCTACATTCACTAAGCTAAGAGCGAAAGTATTGGTGAAGTATAAACTGGCCTCACTCATTTCAAATTACTTTTTAAACTTAGCATAAAACTATTAGGTTTCTGTAAACGTTTATGTTGGTCGCTAGCTTAAATATTTGTTTTCATTCATAAAATACATTAAGATATTTACAACGGACAATTGTTTAGAATAACCGTCAAAGTAAATGATATTAGCATACTTGATGAATCAAAAATTAATCAAATGAAGATGTTGTTACCCGGCCTTGGTAGGTTACTAGTTTTCCTGCTTTAAATGCTAACCTTATAATGTTTCCAGATATGTCAAAAGTCGAGGAATATATGCGAAATCCGCACTATTACTCAAACTGGACGCCACTTTGTGATACAGAAATTAATATTCTGGTATATACATTACAAATTAACTTGCTTTTCATAATATTTATTATGGATTATTAATTTTATTGTACGTAAAACTTGTATTTTTCACAGATTTGTTCAATGTTATTTTCACAGATTTGTTCCAGTCGATTTCTTTCATTATTTTATAACATGAGAATATCACGCTTACGCGATAATTTTAAATACAATCGCCTTGTTAGTAAATGACATTAGTATTAGTAAATCGTCGCATCATACACGAAAGTGTTTAAATCATACTATTTTAGAATATTATTTAGTTTGCATATTTGTAAACTTTTCCTTTGTTAGGATATTTTTTATATGTGATACTGTATCTGATATTTTTAATACGGTTTGGCGACTGTTATTTTCCTGAACTATTCTAAAAATAATTAATTATTCTAAAAATAAACACCGGAATTATTTTCTTTCGTTAAATTTAGTCTTCTGAAGACGAGTGTCTGCAAGAAAAAGATTACTTCCTAACCAATCTTCTAAACTTTCTTGAGGCCTCAGGTACACATATCAACAGATAATAAATTTGGTGTATTCCACAGAGCTTTTTAAGATATAACTTTTGTTGGAAGTCCAATTGTTAACGGAGTTTCTTGCGATTTATGTATTTTATACCGACTTGTTAACAAGTATGGGGGTTGGTCAAAGGTTTGTTTTAAATACAAAGACTGTTGCAACATTTATTATTTGACTCTTTTAATTCTTTAAGGTGGGCAAAAGACATTTATGGGGTGATATACACCGAGCTATGTGTTTACCAACATCCGGCGATGAAGAGTGTGGGATCGAACTTGAGAAAATTTATCATAAGTATGTATTTGTGGGATTATACATTTTCAAAAGATGCTTTATATATCGTATAGATATCTTCGCGCATTCTACGACATGAATAGAAAGCTTGGAAGTCCAACTGTTGCTTCTCATAAAGGTGTAAAAAGAAGTGTACCGGCAGTAACGCGAGTTAGTCAAAGATTGTTTAAGCCGTCTTCATCTGATCTTAGAGTAAATATGTGTATACTTATACTATATATTTTTTATTAAATAGTGTTCTTACGACTTATGATTTTGCAATTGGCTGCTTGATTTTTAATTTATTACGACTGATGATTTTTAATTCATCAAATTATTGAATTTGATCTTATATTTAATTCAGTTTTTTCTTATTTCATATTATATAATATAACATAAAACAAATATGAAACGATGAATGTAGATACCAGTATAGCATCCTTAACGTGGTCAATTTCTTGATCCAAGATTTATTACTAAAATCTTGTATTGCATTGCTGTATATGTTAACAACAATATCAAGATTTTTGTGTCTTCGAGGAAGACAGTTTTAAATAGATACAAATGGATATGTTATATTCAAATAGATATACAAATAGATATTTGGACAAAATGGAAGAAACAAGATTGATATTACGACAATGTTATTAATTGATATTTCTTAAACAAATATTTTCCTTGCTTTTAAGGTATCAGTAAATCAAAAATCGCCACTGCCAATTTTACAGCACAAAACCCGTCGAAACGCAAGTCGGTCCCACTCTCCTACTAACGTAAGTGTATTATTAAACAGTTATAAAATCTGCGTATACCTGTTTAATCTATAACATATCTATTTAATCGTGATTATTTTATTCCATATGTTTATTATCAAACGTACTTCGTTTTAGAAACAAGCGCGTATATTCAATATAACTCCCGACAATAATTTACAGTGCAGGTATGCTATACAATTAGATTGCATCTTTATAAGACATTTTAAAAATTGTTCATTAACAACGAATTGCTACTAAAATATTACTATTAGAACTACTGTAGGCTAGGTAGTTGGCAAGTTGTCCAACATTACACATAGAAAATCAACAAAGTGCATGTCAAACTGACCAGGTCATATTTTTTTATTTATCTCATGAGAGTGTAATGTGGCTATTGCATTTCAAAGTTGTTTGGATAGCATGTCATAATTCTGTTAAGAAAGCTTTAATGATTGCACTCTTGTATGATTATGAAGTTTTGTGTTTAATTTTGATAGCCGACACAAATGCAGTTATCGTTATTTCACTTTAAATGCTAGTAATATTTGTAACCATTTATAGTTCAAATAAAAGGCCACATATGTTTATTTTCTAAATGCTTTTCTATTATTAATTCGATATTTCAACGCGGCTCTACAAATTATGTTTTATCAATTTCATTTTGTGACTTACAAGACTCTTAATTTTGAATTTGATCCTCCTACAATTTATTGTACCAGCTTATGTTAGTTTTTAAAATCATTTTAGCTTCACGGAATATGTATTAATTTATCTGACGTTTCGGGTAATCTTAGTGACATATTTTATGAAAAAATGATAGAAACTTTGAAACTTTGTAGACATAAGTACTTATAACTCGGAAGAATTCAAAGTCATTTACAACTCATTCAATCCTTCGGTATTTTTAAATTGAAATAGACTTATTGCCTTGCATCCTTCCCTATTGTTGAGGTTTGTCGATTCCATTATCATTCGACAGAAATTATTATCTTTAGTTTCAAGCATACTCTGGTATTATCAAAATCCACTTCATCGTTATTGATAAGAACATGATTTAAAATGACCGATGAACATCCTTCTATCTGAACGAGGCCCCTTAATTCTTGTTTTTAATGGAAGTTTAGTCTGTCTTACGTATGAAAAATTGCAATTTTCGCGTTCTATTCGCTCTACTACGCCTGTTGTGATGTTCTTTTCGCGTCTGCACTTAAACATCTACGTCAAATTACGTTTGAATAAATAATATATTCTGGTTTTATCATTAATATTTTCCTTAAATTGTTTTCTAAACGTTTCAGACTCGCATCATCCGCAAATGTTGAACGTATTTAGGATATCAGCTTCTTTGTCACATCCACACTTGAATCCTACTTTTTATAATTAACCGTTTCG